>JAOXJP010063317.1:0-15577 GCA_025762735.1 Platanus orientalis | reverse complement strand
TTTTCTACACTAGAAGTAATCATACTGGATGTTTGTTTATGAAATGTTCAATCGTGATCTTTATAAATATACATGCTTGTAACAGTGTTTATTCATGTATAATGCACCTAATATACCTAAAATTAAGTTTTTTTCAGTTAAACTTTTAATGAAAAGCATTATAAGATTTTTATGGATTTTTAAGAATTTTTGGACTTTAAATTGGGTTCGGGTAGAACGATACGCCGATCCAATACAATCCAAATCGGTTTTTGGCATGGACGATCCGTTCTGCCAATCCGAGATTTAAAACCATGCTATCAACATTGTCTCAACTTTGTACCATTTTCCATAATCTAGTGTTGAATTTTATTTTTGTGTTAATCTCAACAATACTAGCAACTAGGTTGCATTTAAATGGTTATTCTCCAAATATATGTCTTCCATGTGACCTCTGGACAAGTAATGTAAGACGGCACATGAGTGCCTAGAAGACCAATAGCTAGTACATATGAAGGGCAATGCATTAGAGAAGTTCATTTTTACTTGTAACTGGAGATGAACATGCATCAACTGACGTATATTGCATAACGGATGAGAAGCTCATGTGGTAAAGATGTCAATGGTCGTATAAACAATTTTGACCACCATAGCCAACATTAAGTTGTGATGGATCAGAAATCCTCCAAGACCTTTTTCTCTAACACAATGAAAATGGAGGAGAGAAAAGTAAAAAGACTGACCAGAGAAGACACGAAAGACTCCCAAATCTAAACCATCCAGTTCACTCATAGTAAGAGGAGTACAGAGCAACTCCATTCAACATCATCATCCTTCAATGACGGCAAGTAGCTTCCCCCAGTTCATTTCTTAACATAATCAGGGACACATGTTCTTATATTAACAGGAAAAAAAATTAAAGAGGTGCATGCTCTAAACTAACACAATTCCCTGAAAAAATCACCAAGAGGACTGTTGCACAAGGTTTTCTAGAAACCCCACTCTGTAACATTATCAATGGTAAAGGCCTTCATTTGTGGTCCTCGATACCTGACCACCAGAGTCTGATTCTAATCACCACCCTGTAGAGCCCACAGAACATGCAACAAAGCCCTCTACTCCATTCTCCAACAACTCCCAAAGCCATACCTAGGACACCTTTGGCAACAATATCAGTCTACAAGTATCCAACTCTCCAGCCAATTTGGGATGACAAACATCATCATAAACAACTAACAAGAACTTCTGATTGTACTCCCCACATGCACCAGTCAATATTTTTTGAAGTTACTGCCAACAAGGACAGTTAGACCAAGATAAGAAAAATCTTTTGGACCTCCCTTCTCTTTGCATATCCCAGTCAACTTATTTTGGAGGGATATATTTTCTAAAATTTCACTCTATCCTGTTCCCATCCATAATACGAAGCAACTCTCCAACTCTAATAACCTCATACAACAACTAAACAAAGAAATGAGCTATTACAGAACAATCATGGCCAACTAGAGGCAACTTATGATCCACCACATATCAAATGTACGCAATACACAAGCCAGGTGCCACATTGGGGCCACGGGAAGCAAATCAAGCCATGGCTTTTTCATAATTATCCTACCACATCGGCTTCAACGTCCGCCACCAATTTAAATACCTAAGGGTAAATTGTGATAGTTCAATCTTACCAAAAAGAGGAAAAAATAATTGTGATAGTTCTAAGACTACCAAACAAGTAGATGAACCCTTCATCACTTTTAAAATCAATTAGTCCTCTCCTGTGATCAGCAGTGAGAAATTTTATCGCTTTTCATATATCAATGAATGTCATACTAAGGGTGTGGGTCATGCCAGCTGACCCGTCTTCTGTGCTTTCTGAATGGAGACAATCTCATCTTGAGGAGCTCTTCCCTCACGATAAGAGTGATCTAGAGGTGTGTCCCAAAAGTGATTTGCTGGTCTCTCTGGCTGGAAAGGAACCACTGGATCTTTGATGAGGCCATGACTGCTCAAGGGAAGATTCCCACCATGGCTCTCTCTTTGCCTTATAGTTGGACATCTCATTTCCCCGTTATGTTCAATGTAAAGTTTCAAGATTAGGTCTTTAACTGGAGACATGTTGTTTCTAGTTGAACCTGTCTGTGCTCCGTAGGGATGTATATTCCTCATGCATTCCTTCTTTGGTTAATGAAATCTAATACATTTATTGATAAAAAAAAAAAATGAGTGTCATACTAAAGTATCTCTGTTCAAAATCAGCAGTATTCACATATTAAATTTTTCAACAAAAGATCATGCATTAATGCCTATAAGCTAAAACAAAGCCTCTTGGCATGTTCCCAATGCACTAAAATATGTTAAAAAAAAAAACCTCTTTGGCATATTCCCAACGCACTAAAAAATGTATTGGGATTCATGTACTCCATTAAAGTTGTACCCAATTAAAGTTGTATTAACGGGGCTCCCTGGCAGGCAGTCAAACATGCAAATAAGCATGTAAGGTTTTTGGATCCTTTGTACACAGAAACGACAAGTATATAAAACATCCTCATAAAATAGCACAAACAACAACGTAAGTTGGCATTTCAAAGTTAATGTGTTAGTGTGCCAGGGGGCATTAAAATATAAGCATTAAACATATATATGCATTTAGCATTCAAGATTTATAGGTAACTAAGGGTACTGCAATGTTGGTTTGTAGAAACATGCTTTTGAATGGACAAGGGTTCATGTTTATTAGTTATGTGGAAGCACACTTGTGTAAATGACAGCCATGTGGGCTTAGAACTGGGTATGATATGTGAAGAACATGCACAGAGCATGTGTTTTCTAGGTGGCCATGCACGAATTCAAAAAGAGAGAAGTGAGTAGCCTGGAGAATACACATATGTCTCCATATAAAGCAAGCAGAAAGGGGTGAAAGGATGAATAACGGTAACAAATATATACATTGATCCTTAAATGATAACACAGTGTGCAGATAGCCTCGTGACATGTTTGTGGAACTAAATACATTAAAACATCATGGGTGTCACATGAACTAGCAAATCTTCTGCAAAATTATAATCTATATGTGCAGCTGTATATAATAGACTCACCTTACAAGTAAGCTCTCCTTGGAAGCCCCCTGCAACCAAAATATTATCCTTGACTGCAAGTGTGCTAATCTGAGTTTGTGTAAAACCTTCCAACAAACTTCCAGGGTATTTCTGGATAACCAAACAGCAGAAATCATTTAGTTCAATAAACAGCAAACATAGACAACAAGGATGGCACACCAGAATTAAGATGCTAAAGCAAAAGCATAAAAGATTATTCTTTTTTCTCTAAATGATACGTAATGTTATACTAAACTGTGCACAGAAAAGAAAGAGCAAAACCTCAGTAGGCGCAACATGTCCTGAAAAGTTGAGGACCTCTGACAAATTGCAAGACAGTGAGGACCAGTGGACAACTGAATAGTTTGACATGAGATACACATCATGTTTTGAGGTGGCCCAAACCAAGTTCCTCAGCTGCAAATAAAGAATACAGAATTTTTCATCCTAAGTGGTACATCTCAAGTATATAGTCGGTTACAGAAGCTAACTGACAAAAAGGAAAATTTGAGCCAATGCAAGACCAACCAAAAAAAAAAGGGGGAGACTATTTTCAAACATAAAAAGAGCACAACAGATGCAATCATTAAACAATCACCTCAAATAATCCCATAGCGCCCCTTATTAATATTAAATCATAAAAGACATGACCCACTATGGCAAAGCTCAATAACTTTGTCAAAGCAGTAAAAATATTCCATCATCAAAGAACAAATGCCACTAACAGTTTGTGTAATCTGGTAGATCTTCAACAACCATCAAGATGCAAGAGAAACACATGACCAACTATGGCAAGGCTAAATTACTTAGTCAATGAAAAACATCTTCCAATATTTTTTAAAAAGAAGAAGAAGAAGAAAAAGAAGCCAATAACAGTTTGTATACTCTGGTAGATCTTCAACAACCATCAAGAAGCAAAAGAAATAACTTCATAGCTAATCTGTTTAAAAAAGACAGTTTCTTATTTAAAAATCTATTGTCTTGCATGCCAATATTTATAGTTCTGTTTTCCACAAAAGCCTGTATAATTTTCACAGCAGGTGCCGTGTTAGACACCCGTATTCATGTCAAACACCGACAACCATATCAAATGTCCTTGTTCCGTAGTGGTTAATACATTCAATTAATGACACTGAATTAGAACTCAAGGAATTGCCAAGAGCATTTACTTTATAATTAGCAAGAAATACCAATAGGCTATTGTCATTCAGTCATGAACCCATTGCATGTGTGTTTATGCGTGCTCTGAATAGTGAATACAACAAGAAAAACGGTTCCATAAAACTTCATTAATCATGAGGAATGAACCTTGAAAGAAAACTCAGCTTGAACCACATAAAACCTTTAAAACAAATTGGCAGAGATGAGTCTTTCTTCAGCCTCAAAATAAAAAAAAGCATATTAACCATGTCAAGCCACATAACAGAAAATTTCAATGACAAGAAGTTTGTCGCTGAAGACCAATAAGGGAAAAAGATGCACATAAATGACTAAATACGTGAAGGATAAAAAATACAATAAATGACACATGTATCAGCCTCTAATCAAGCACCAGCAAGTCATAAAAAGCATACCATAAAGTAATAATATCACAGAAAAACCACATGTTGATATTTGCAAAAGCCACTAACCTGAAAATGAAGGATTGTGGGCTTCACCAATCTCGTATTGTGCCAAAACTCATAGTAGTTACCACCTTTTTCCATTTGTTTGCACTCCTAAATGGACCAATAGAATCAAAACAATATTCATAAACCAGCCACTCATCCAAAAGTATAAGAAAAGAGGGAGAGAAAAGATTCAAAATAAAGAGCAAGGGGGCATTGCCATTTCATAGCCGCCCCTCTTCAACTACCTTTTGCCCTCATGAATGAAGACAGAGAATTGCGCAGTAAAGAGGACAAAATAAACCAACTCACTTGTCCTGATCAGAAAGATTGGGAAACAGAATAGATATCCCTTTGGATGTCTAAATATCCTCTATCATCTCCCTTTTTTTATATATCGCTATCTCTCTCTAAAAAACAAAAAGAAAAAGAAACAAAAAAGAGAGAGGGGGTACATAGATCCTATCCCCTACATCGCATGCTTATTCCTATGAATGACTTCTTAAGCAAAATCAAAATTTGATCATACAAGACACACCTTGTCTATGACTTCACCAGATGAAGGGATATTCTCATAATTTTTGTACTGTTCCAATCTGGTTTGCCGGTACTTTTCTCTCGTTATGTTCAATCTGATCCATGGAATTCCCTGAATATCTGTTCCTCTCTTTGCTTGTGCGGAAGATATATCAATTGCCTTGGTAAGCTGCCAAATTCAGGATATCAATGATTTGCAAGGAAAAAGAATGTCTAGTCAATATGATCAGAGAGATAATAAGAGGGGGGTCATTGAAAGGCAAAAAATTAAAAAAATAATAATAATAATAATAATCCAGAAACACAAGCTCCCCCAAATGCAAACAACAAAACTGTCAACAATTCTATCAGCTGGAAAGTGATTCAACAAGTCCAGACATCACCATGAATAAATCAGCACATCTATTAATAAAAGTGTCCAGAACAGGATAGAAAACCAACCATGTCATATTCATCAAGCTCGGCTTCGTCATCATCTCTACCATAGTACTCGTCATCCATTTCATCCACAACATCAGCCATCTCTCCCTCATCAACCATGTAATCTAATTCAACCCTTCGATGAAATGACATGCTTTATCTGTACTTGGATGGAGAATTGATTAGGAGATAATCCAAAATGCTTTCATATAGGCAATAATCTTAACATTCCATAATCTCCCAACAATTAGAATTTCCATTACTAATATAATGTTCAAAACAAATGGGGAAACAATATTTCGGCATATCCACAGTGAAACAAGACATATATATACTCTCCCTAAATACTATTTCATGAACCATGGTCTTCAACTGCCCAACTCATAAATTTCATAGAATAAACTAAAGGGCTGTAACACAAACCATTGATCAACCACATGCAAGTACACATTTTCATTTTTATCCAAAATCACTCTGTATCTGCCCTGTGCATTCTACAAGTCACACGACCTAATGGGATGAAGAGGGTTCAAAGTTTTATGTTTCTTGACCATCCATGATAAATTAATGTATATAAATACAAGAAACCCAGGGAGTAACATACAGAACTATTAAGCCTAATAATTAGCAAGCCGTAAGAGAACAGCATATATATCACATCTAAAACAAAAGCGAAACCCAAAAACTTAATAACTAGAACATCTGTTCCGAATCAAAAATCCCTTTTTTATTCCATTGAAACTCTCCAACTCACTAGGTCCTCCATATAATCCATTAAAACGTCATTCTATAACCTACTAGAACTCTGAACCAGGGCAAAAAAGAAAAAATACTGCCAATAATAATGAAAAAAAGGAAACCCATTTCATTCAACATAAACCCAAAAGTTTGTATAAACCCTAGCTTTTGTAAAAGTGACAGTAACAGAAGATCAAACAGATTATCTCCAATAAACCAAAGGAGAAAAGAACAATATTTAAAAAAGTAAATAAATTTTGATGTAAAGAGAAAGAAGCGAAGAATTCTACCTCAGAAATCCCAAACTCTGAGATGAAATCAGAAGCAAATCTTCTCTTCTGAAACTCTTTTTCGTCACTCTTTGTGAGAGAGGGGGTTTTATTTATTAGTTTTGCGGTAAAAAGACGTCTCTCGGAATCGCCAAAAAAAAAAAATGATGGCAAACAGACAATGGGAAGAGTGTGTCGGCCGAACCCGAATCATTCCGGTTGGACCGGGGAGATATTACACCAGTCCAAATCCTGCACGCGACACGATGCCTGACAACGAATATTTCGGTAAATTAAAACTGAGTGTGTATTTACTAAAACACCGTTCGTAAAGGCACTTTTTTCAGATATCGTGTCACGCGGGTGATGTCTCACCAGTTGGACCGGAAAGGATTCGAACCATGTCACTGGAGAGAAATCACGGCAGTACAAGTACAAATTGTAACATGATGCTTAAACAAAGTCATATTGATAAATTTGCTTCATATTTATCTAAACTATATTACTATAATACCCTCCTTTCACCTGCCTATTCACCAAAATACCCTTTATCAGCATTAACCACGTGTCGATTTGTACAGGTGTGTTATCGAACTCATAGGGCCCCCGGATTTCGTGCACACAAAAGACATGCACAAGTTGTGTGCACGGATTAGGGGCTGACACATCAGCACCAAAAAGTGTAAATCACTTTTTATTGCTAATGTGTCCGCCCCCTGGTTCCGTGCACACAACTTGCACGTCTTTTGTGTGCACAAAATCAAGACTCATCATAGGGGGTTGGCAACAAGCCGAGCTTTGCCCAGCTCAAGCTCATGGCATGAAGGCAAAGCTCAGACTCAGCTCGGACTCGCCAGTCAAAGAAAAAAAAAAAAGACCTAATAGTCTAATGACCCATTTACCCAATGTCTTTTTTTAATATTACCATTTTCACATTACACACAAATCAAGCTTTTAGCAAGTTGAGCTTAATGCTTGGCTCAGGCTCTCATAACAAACAAACTCAAACCCAGGCTCAAGTTCACAGCTTGACAAGCTTAAAATGAGGCTCAAACTCATACCATGACAAGCCAAGTTAGCTTGGTTCATTGCCACCCCTACTTAGAGGACACATGTCAAGTGGATGTGGGACATATCGCCTAGTGGGTATTCAAGGATTCCAAGACAAAAAATCACAATAATCATATGCGTTTTTACCCATCTAACCTGTAAATTTTGTCTTAGAGGTTTACACTTCACCATCAAATAAATGAAATAAAATTGTGTGGTTGAGATTGTCTGACTGTATTGAACTTTGCCACGTAGATATCTCAAATGGGACCCACTAAATGCTTGATCTTATGTTTTGCATGCTCATCACGTGTTCTTATATAAGTGTTTGTGCTTAAGAATGGTCTGAGTAGGTAGGAGTTATAAAAAAAAAAAAAAAGATAGAAACAATAAAGAAGGAAAAGAGAATGATTACATTCCATGAGAGAGAACAAAAGCTTCAAAATGCTAAACCACTACACTACCAACTCTGTATTCATGAGCTAGTGTGCTTGACCTACACTTTTGCAAATTTTTAGGCGCAATGGTTGAAAAGAAAGCCACAGTAATGATAAAGTTGTAGCGAAAGGGTAGCATGTTCCTCTCCCTTACCTAAAAAAAAGCTTAATTATGAAATTGTTATAATTAAGATCTTGGTGAGTCGGTCACCCATAAGATTTGATGCAGTTTTCTTGGTTAATTTTTTATTTGGGGAGCAGCTTGGGTCCTAAGTCATAGGATTAAAGTATGGGTCTAAGGTAACCACAAAATGCCACATTTCTCATGTTTAGAAAATCAAGACCCATTATTAAGTTGGACTTATCTTAAAGATTTCATAGGCCAAATACAAGCAAGAGCAATGATCGCTAACCATCTTCTATGTACTTTATGTATGTAGATTATTACATTTTTTGTGAACCGATAACACTATAGTATAAATACACAATTGTAGTTCCATTTTTTGGGCTAATATTTTTTTGCCAAGTTGGGACCCATCCAGTTGTAGGCCACTTTTACACAAGATACATGTCCCAAACAAGGTTTCCCCGAACTGAATCTTGTGGCACGAGAGCCAAGTTTTTAGCCTTTTTGTCCCACACATTTATAGATGTTCTTCTCATTTTATAAAGAATGGCCTTGATTTGATATTAATATCATCTTATTTGATAGATTTTGTTGCTTATATCTCCTAGATAAGACCATTTAGTATAAGGTTCCATACTCCTTAAATGTATGCTTGATATATTGGTAAGATCTACCTAACAAGTAGCTTAGATTCCCTCAAAGGGAAAATATATGTTCCATCGTACTTGGCCTCACATTCAATTTTTCATCATTTTATAAATTGGTTAAGGAGCAATGCGTTTAGTAAGTCTACACTAGAAAAAGTGTGTTCAATTTCCTTTCGAGGCATCGGTATACAGATCGGACCTTGGTTGATGATGAGAATCTGAGCAGAGACGAGTGCCAATTTTTTGTCTCTTTGCAATGGCATACTTACATGGAGATTTGAAGAGAACTTATATATGAAGCATACAACTCCCACCAAATGGTTGCGCAATTTGGCTGCTTCTAGTGGGGATGCCCCCTTCCGCTCCCTGTCAATGGATATTTGACTGACATGAACATGTTCAAATGATAATTCCTTCACTTCGGTTCATTCTCAAACCAGTAGTAGAGTAAGCATTCCCGCTTCCACTTGTAAAGCGAAGCTAAACAGAATATATGGCACTTGGTGGCAGAGGTTGTACCAAAATTATTATTATTCCCCGCTCCTAGAGGTACTCCAGATGATGGTACCTTTGAATGAGTCCAAACAAACACGAGAGAAACACTATGAGAGATGGCCATGGGAGAAGTAGTAGCCGTGGAAGGGCTGGTAGTTGTTGAGGAGGTGACTTTAATTCACCGTGCTGTGATAACAACGGAACTTGTCGTTTTTGCAAGTTTGGTTGGGTGTTATGGGGACTTTGCTTTTAAACCCACGTTAATTAGGGTTTTCAAAGGGGGCTCCTTCTCTTAATCTTAAATAGGGTCTTGGAAGATAGATGGTAGCTGCAAGGTCGTTATAATCTCTTTTTGCTCATACTAAAATCTCTTCCTATGTTTTCACCTGTGGATGTAGGTTTTAAGTCAAACCACATTAAATCTTGCTTTGTGTGTTTGATTTTTGCATTAATTTTTTCTTCTATTTTTGTTGCACACGTCTCCAAATCTAAGCTCCCGCACAACAAACTAGTATTAGAACCCTAAGTTGCAATTGGGGTGTTTAAACTTGATTACAAAGTATGAAGTGAAGAAATTTGACGGACAAAATAGCTTCAGTTTATGACACATGAAGATGTATGCATTGTTAGTTTAATGGGGACTATACAAAACTTTAGTATAGAAGGAAAAACTTCTTGCAACGATGTCGGAAAACAAAATAGAAGTACTTGAACTCAAAGCACTCAACACAATTCAATTGTGCTTAGCTAATGAGGTGTTGCGAAAGATTGTTGATGAGGTGTTCGTGGCCAGGTTATGGCTTAAGTTGGAGAGTGTACATAACCAAGTCTCTCACGAACAGATTGTACTTGAAACACGCATCTATACATTGAGGATGAAAGAAAATATGTCTCTAAAAGCTCATCTAGACGAATTCAATAAAATCTTATAGATTTGAAAAACATTAATATTAATATTGATGATGAAGATCAAGCTATCATTGTTTTGTATTCTTTACCTACATCATATGAACACTTTGTTATGACATTACTCTATGAAAAAGATACCATGGAGGATGTTAAGGCATCCTTGCATTCTAGGGAATTGATAAATAATGTATCTAGAGAAGAAGGTGAAGGGCAACTAGAACGTCTGTTTGCAAGAAAGAGTGTAACACCCCAAAACCCATACCTCACAAGGGTACCAAACCCCTAGGTGTTAAGACTTCAAATCATATGACACCTGTAAAAACAATGCAATATATAACAGCGTAATTATGCAATTGGGCCCACTAAGAAGAATTCTCAAGTCCATACAACATGATAAACAACTATAAATCGATATTCAAGGACATAAACTATACCAAAATGATTTCATTTATATATGTAAACCTATAAACCAATACAAAATATCATCTATCACAATCTCACAAGCAGGATATATAAAGACAAAACTATACAAAGTAAAATTCTAGTTTACCTACAATTAGACCACAAAATACCACAACTACATGCGAACCTGACTATATACGTGAACTCTCAAGTCGTTGGATCTCACTTCACATGGCGAGAGAATTGCTCACAATCTACGAAGAGGAGATGATGGGGTGAGCTTAGGGAAAGCCCAACAAATAAATCCAATCTTCTACACATTTATAGTAAAGAAAAATAAGACAAAGAAATAATATTCAATTAAATCATATAAAAATGCACTCGATAAAGATTTATAATGTTGATGTCTAAAAATGATATGCAATAGATGCACTACGCAGAGTATTGGTCATTACTAATGCTGGTCTCGCAACTACAGGTGCTGATACGAAGTAGACGGGAGACAGTCCTATCCCTTGGCCACTTGTCCCAAGTGGTTGAATCACTAAACCTAAATGTAAGCATTAAGCACAAGATGGCTTCCCACCAAGTTCTAACCCACAACTCTGTTTAGACACCCCAAGTCAAGGCCATAACAACAAATAAAGCCACATAAAGCAGAAAAATAATTCATATCGTATAAATAATTAACATAAATCACGTCAATATAAAATCATGTATAAGGCTAAATGCATGTAATGCAATTACACTCACATCCTTCTTTTCTTTTTTTAGGTTCTTTATAGGGAAGCGACCCTTTATCTTTTATGTTCTTTATAGGGAAACGCCCATTTCTCTTTATGTTCAATCAAAAGCATACATCAATTTATGTCATCCATTGCTATGCATTTATTATGCATTACAAAAGTGTCAACTACCATCAATAATACAATACAAATTTTAATGTCTCTTTCTCTTAATAGTGTCTATACATCTTGAAATCATTCTAACCAACATAAGTCATTCATTATAAACGTAATTTATACATTTCTAAGATAAAGCATATAAATGAATAAATGAATAATTTTATGTTATGTAATGGAGAATAAATGACAAGTATTTAATCCACTATTAAACGTTATAACTAATTTTCTAAGCGTAAAGACTCAACCCCTCTAGCTACGACATCTGGGCGTGGCTACCCACTTTCCCATCCCAAGTTATATCTCGGGCTGACCCCTTGGCTTCTCCTCACAGGCTGGCCCCTCTAGCATCTTCCTATGGGCTGTCCCCTTGGCCTCTCACAAGAAACATGTTATTGCCTTTGGAGTTGAAACTAGCATAACATTTCCTATTAGAGCCTATGAATCCTTAAACTCTCTTTTTCTAAACCTAACTTGGTATACCCTCTTCTACCTCCTAAACCCCTCTTTATTCATTCACAATAGAAGAAACATCAAACAATAAGGTTTAAAACCCTTAAAAATGAACTACTAATTCTATTTTATAAATTTAGGCAAACACTAACATGTTCCATGCATTCACTCAAATCCTATGTCAAACAAACCTTATCAAATGTGGGGATGCAAACAAATCATTAGATTTACTTATATAGGCATAAAAATATGTTTAGAATTATATAAAAAAATGCATTATCTTTACTATTAATTAAGATAAAAAAAATGTAAACCTTGTAGAGTAAAAATAGTATCTATTATTTGAAAACTTAACCATAAACATGAAGAATAAAGGACCACTTATCGAGCTTGTGCAAGGAGGCTTTCACACAAAAAAATCCATAGGCTTCACTATCCTTCTCTTCCCTTCATTTTCCCCCTTTCTAGCCTAAGGTTTCTCTTCTCTCCTCTCACTCTCTTTTTCCCTCTCTCTCACTTCGTCGACTGAGGCAAAACCCTCTCAGGTGTTTTCATTTTTATGTTTTATTTTCTTTTTTTTCAAAATTACCCCTGGTAAGCTGGGGGTATTACAGAAAGAACAAAGAAAAAAGGTCATGAAAATGATCAAGGTCAATCTAGATCCAAGTCTAGAGGAAAGGGCAATGTGTGGTGCCTTCATTGTAAAAAGTATGGTCACATGAAGAGTGATTGTCCATAGTGTGCTGACAGGAAAAAATGTGATAGTCCTAGTACAGTATTGGCAGAGGAACAAGAGGAGTACATTAGAGATGTTCTCACAGTCTCCAAAGGTATAGCCACTTTTTCTCATGATGAGTGGATATTAGATTCAGCTTGTCATGTTCATTTATGCTCCAGGAAAGAATATTTGTATGCGTTCCAAGAGAAGAAGATAGGTTTTGTTTCTTTAGGTGATGGGTCTACTTCTGATGTCATGGGTGTTGGGACGGTGAAGATCAAGATGTTTGATAGAGTGGTTCGTACTTTAGTGGTGTGACATATGTCCCAAAGATGCGAAGGAATTTAATATCCTTAGGTCAGTTGGATTCCAAGGGTTATGGGTATTCAGCTACAGGTGGAGCCATGAAAACCACACATGGTTGTTTGGTCCAGATGAAGGGACAAAAGAGTGGTGATAGTTTGTATCGTCTAATGGTGAATATGGTGATTGATGGTGCTCCTTTAACATCAATGGGTAGCTGAAAACGGGGTGCACTGGATAACAAGCACTTGTACAAGGTCTCTTTTGTAGTTAGGACAAAAACATGTGTTACAGGTTTCTAGGTAGTAGACGATGGTGAGAGTTTCTATAGTTAGAAAGGACAGATCGAGGTCCTTCTTTGGAGTTGATTAGGCAAGTCGGCTTGGGGCAACTACACATGTGCATTAACCATGTTATGATCGAGTCGGATGGTGTTAAGACCGAATTGATTTGATGGTATGTGTAACAATGATTCTTCAAGCCCAATGGTTGTTTAAGGTGATAGCAAAGAAGTTGCGATTCAAGTTCAAGGTGGATGTGCGTTCCAGGTATTTATAGCGTAGAGTTCACTAAGAAGGATAAGTGTAGGTTTTCTCCAAGTGGTTTCGGAATGTGAGCCAAAGTGGAGTGTGGTGCACATGTCACAGGTTATGTGTCTTGTCAAAGATACATGTATTCATAATATTTAGAGTTACCCTTCGGGGTTGTGTGGAGAAGATGGGATTAGATTTTTTTTGTACTATGCAACCTTGGTAGAATCAAAGCCAAGGTGAAGATTTGTTGAGGTAGTGACTTTAATTCACCATGTCTTGAAAACAAACGGAACTTGCCATTTTGGCAAGTTTGAGTGTTTTAGGGCATTTTCTTTTAAACCCACATTAATTAGGGTTTCAAAGGGGGCTCCTTCTCTTAACCTTAAATAGGATCTTGGAAGAGATAAGGCAGTCGCACGGTCATTGTAATCTCTCTTTGCTCATAGTGAAAGCTTTCTCTCCATTTTTGCTCGTGGATGTAGGCTTTAAGCCAACCGCATTAATCGTCTTCTTGCTTTGTATGTTTGTTGTTTGCATTAATTTCATCTTCTATTTTTGTTACCATGTCTCCAAATCTAGGCTTTCGCATAATAGCAGTAGAGGAAGACATGGTGGCAGAGGTAGAAGCCAACCACAAGAAAATGTTTAGAGCCCATAGCCTAGAAGGAGCAGTAGATTGCAAAGAGGTGCTTCTACCTCTCCTCTTATTAGGGCTGCTCCCATTAGGAGGTGTTGGGAAAACAACCTGATGACCACTCAAGACCTTCCCTTTCCAACTTCTACAATGGATAGAGAGGATGAAGAAGAAGAATAAATGAATAAAACAGTTCCTTCCCTCTAGTGATGCCTTTCAAAAAGGATAAGTTATCATGCCCCAAAACCCGCACGTAGAAATAGGAGTAATATAAGTGGAAGCACATGTACACAGTGTCGCAGATCTCGTAGTGTGACATTGGTGACCCTCTCCTTTCGGAAAGAGTCCCTACTTATCTACCTAGATTACAACGTACATTTTCTTTCTTTCTTTTATCCAATTAATAGTCTTCAACTACCAAAACATTCGCAATGGAAACATAACCATAAGATAATAACATCCATCCATAAAGTTTAACAAAATATAAACATACACATTCTAAACTATGCAGTGGAATATAAAAGAACCTCCAGATATCTATATCAAATAACTACTAATCTCAACCATCAAACTAAACATACCCATAAATATCTAAATAATACTATCAAACAAGCAATCCATAAGGGCCAACATCATGTCACCTTAAGTGAAGTTACTAATTAATCAAATCAAATTCTGTCTCAAAACATAGCCGTCTCAAACATGAGTGCTGAAAATAAATAGATAAAAAGAAAATAACATAGACAGTCCACTTATCTACATGAATAGGGGTAGGCATGGGTCGTGCTCTGTCCGGGCCATGGTAGGCCCAGGCCCGACCCTATAATTATAGACCAGATTGAAGCCGGGGTTAGGCCCATAAATTTTTATTAAACTTAGGCCCAAGCCTGGCCATAATTAATTGATCGGGCCTCGATCCGGCCCATGAATTAAAAAAAAAATTAATGTTAGATATGTAAGTTTGAACTCTAGACCTATCCAAGGTTCAAATTTTCAATTTTGATGGATTTTTCGTCATGCGGATAAGTGGAGATTTCAGTAGAATGTTTCAAAACATTATAAAATTTACGAAAATTTTGATGTGAACTGTTATGAAAATTTCAATCTATGTTGAGCATGATTATACACTCTAGACTCAAATATAAAGCATTTAAGTCATGTACAAATAAATTAATATAATATACAAATATTTACTAGTCATTTTTTTAGACAAATGACTATCAAACATGTCATCATTCATCTTAAATAAGTCATTTTGTAAACAAACTTTATATAACAAAGTTATACAATAGTTTTCGTAGCACATATCTAACTTATGCATACAT
>JAOXJP010063307.1:0-29773 GCA_025762735.1 Platanus orientalis | reverse complement strand
AGTGGCTGAGTAGTCAGTGCACATGGGACATGTCGATGGGTCAGTTGAAGGACTCAGATGGCTGAAAGGCTGACCTTCGTTGGGTGATGGTTGAGATGCCACATGGTTTTGATAGAGAAAAATCTGGCTATAACAGTTGGTATCAGAGCCAAGTTAGTGCTCATTTGGATGATATAGGTGATATCAGGGTAAGGTAGTCGACAGACTGTTTACCTCTGATACAGTTGGTATTAGAGCAATGTTGGCTCTTTATGGTGGACTCTGATACAGGTGGTATTAGAGCGAGGTGGTTGACAGACTGATTGCTTCTAATACAATGGGTATCAAGACCTTTGGTGCGACGGACAGCACGAAGGCAATGAGTTATATTCGGGGATGATACTGTGGTTCCGAGTAGCGGAGAAAGGCTGCTAGCTACAAAGATTGTTCGATGCCTATCCTGTGTAGGGGGTCTATGGTGAGACTTGCCCAGGATCGAGATGATGTCGACAACATATTTAGAAGACTTCGGTGCAACGGACAACATTGAAGCATTGGATATTCGGAGATAAGCTTACAGAAAAAGTTTTGATGGCTTGGGGGAGCAGCTTAAAGGCATGTCAGTGGGTGATGCTGAATGACATGAGTGCCATATAGTTCCAACGGACAAGGCTACCATGTGGTATTGAGTTATGTCAGAACGACTTGAGGAGATGTGCGCAGTAACACGATAGGGTGAAGGCACTGTGGTGCCAAGGCATGACTTGATGGTGGTAAGCCAGTTGAGAATCTGACTGGATGGTCACTTGGGGTGAAGGCACAGGAAAGCTCAGGTACTGAAGTGGCACCAGACAGAGTTCTAGGGTCTACTCGGGGTGAAGACACAGGACATCGAGACACTAGAGTGAGACATGGACACAGTTATGGGTATTAGGATGGTAAGTCTGCTCAGGGTGAAAGCAAGTGTGTTTAGGTACTAGAGTAAGATATAGTGACGAATATGAGATCGAGATGGTGAGCTTGCTCAGGGTGAAGACATGAGACGTTGAGGTACTAGGGCGAGGCATGGAGACAGATATAAAGATTGCAACGGGTTGGTCTGCTCAGGGTGAAGACACAGGATGTCGAGGCACTAGCGCGAGACAGTGACATGAATGATTGGTCTGCTCAGGGTGATGGCAAGAGTGCTCAAGTACTAGAGTGAGACATAGACAAGATGGAGATTTGGGATGGTCAGTCTACTCAGGGTGGAAGCAGGTTGCTCAGGTACTAGAGTGAGACACTGACATAGATATAGGAAGCTGATTGGTTAGTTCATTCGGGGTGAAGGCAAGGGATGCCGAGGTATTGGAGTGGCACATTGACAAGGACTTAGTGTTGACTCGGGGCGAAGGCAATGGATGTTGAGGTGCTAGAGTGACACATTGATTGGGATGAAGTGTTGGTTCAGGATGAAGGCAGGGTGCCGAGGTACTAGGGCAACACAGGTGACAATTTAAGAGCAGAATGGACGGTGCTTACTCAAGGTGAATGTAAGGAAGACTGAGGTACTAGGGTGGCATAGTGATTTGGTATGGCTATGGCAAACCATGGAAGAAGACCTTTAATGGACTGAAGCCAAAGTGGAAGTAACGAGGGATGTCTTCTCGGGGTGAAGACATTGGACGTTGAGGTACTGGAGAGGCAACATAAGAGGATGATTGAATTGGACTATAATGACGTTCAGGGAGACCGAGGTATGGTGACAAGCTTAAGTGGGGGAGCACTTAAGCTAGTGTGCACAGAGGAAGCGATGATAGGTGCAGGTCTGCCACGACTGAGGTCGGTTGTTCGAGGTACTAGTGTGGACAGAGTTTAGATGAGAGTTTTGTTATCTTGGCCGGTTGAGTGTCAGGGTCCATACAGATGAGAATCAGTATGCCGCACAGGGTGAAGAGCATTGTCAGAGCAGAAATCAGTGAAAACCTCATGGACGAGGTTTGGAAGACCAAGGAGACCTAGCACGGGTGGTTGCGAGCATCAGGTGAAGGATGTTGGCCACGCATTGGACTCGACGAACCGAGTTCCAACATGAGAAGGGTCGGTGTACCCAAGGAGCTTTATTGGAGAATGTCAGTGTGGGTTGATGGCTACATTGGCATAGTCTGTAGAGGTAGACATGGTTTGGCTTAGAGAACCAAGAGAAAGGGTGTTAGCCACAGAGAAGGGAGCTTGACGGACTGAGCCCCATGACATGGAAAGGTCAGAGGACCTATAGATGGAATGCAGGTTAGTGTGGGTTGATTGCCCCAGTGGCAGATGCAGAGATGAGTGGAAGTCCTCAGAGGAGGCATGACACGACGGAATGTGCAAGGCGGTTTCGAGCAATGGATAGGGTTGTTGGCCGTGTTGGATGCAGCTTGGTTGGACTTGCAAGGGGTCATTGTAAGTATAGGACTGCACGAAAGCCTGTGAGTCAGAATCAAGGGCAGTTTGGAGTAGACGAGTCAAGAGGAGACAAGTTCATGTTGGATGTGTCCCGGTGGAAGGGAGTACCATGTCGCGACAGACTGCGGTTGGCTTGCAAGCCACACCTTGTGAGGTGTATGGGTAGTAGATCTCGAGGGAGAGATTTATGGCTCGACGGATTGTGTCACAGCTTGGTTTGGAAAAGCTGAGCATTTGGGCGCAAGGTGCATGTAGAGGTCTGAGGATCGTGCCTGGGGGAAAGGTGAAGTTTGGGCTGATATCTAGGGTAGAGCAGAGCTTGGGCTGAGTTTGTTCGCTGGCTGAGCTGTGTTCAGAGGATGTCTGAAGCCGCAGATGCTAAGATTTAATGGACTTGGTGCACAACGGAGCGTGCACATACATGATGAACTGTGTACATTATGAGTTTCTATGCGACGGACTGCGCAGGGTGACACTTGGAGTGTCTTGGAGACCAGGAGTTGGTTATTGAGTAGGCAGTGTACAGTGGTTTCAAGCCGAGTTCAGTTTGGTACTGGGCGATGATCAGGAGTGGTCGATGTAGAGGAAGAGGTGTACAGGCTAAAGTTAGCACTTGGTGTGCATGGGGTAGACCATGGTAGGTTGTGAAGTAGGCGGTGTACAGAGGATTCTAGCCGAGTTCAGTGTGGTACTGGATGTTGATCGATAGTGGTCGAGGTAGGGGAAAGGTGTGCAAGCCGAAACCAGCACTTGTTGTGGGTGTGTTGACAAGGGCGTCAACCAGACAAGTGGGGGAGGATGTCACAGACATGTCGAGGCATGGGGCACTGGTGGCCTGGTGTGTGGTACAATTGGCCTAGCATGTAGCATGATGGCATTCTCATAAATAGGTACAGTATGCTTTTTGGGGGGGTGATGTTCCCTTCTGGCAACCCTGGAAAAGCTTAGTGTACACCTTGAGGAGGGGTGGGTGCTTTAAGGCACCCAGGCCCTTGACATGGGTAGGAGGTATGTCAAGGCATGAAATGGCACGATAGACTGTGCCAAGGTTAAGGACATGCTCCTACCCCGCATGAGCTTAAACTGCGAGTCATTCCTCAACTTGGGTTGGGGGCGGTTCTTGGCATGCACAGAGGTGGTGCCATGAGTTCCCTTGGGGGTTGGGTTCTCTCATGGGATAGTGCTTGAGAGCCTAGTGGAGCGGCACTGCGCATTCACCTTAGGGTGAAGGTTAGCATGCGCTATGTGACAGTGACAGCCCATGGGGTCCTGAGTGGGTTATCCCATTGCCTTGGTGTGCTCGGGTGTGCTTTATCCTTATGCTGGGCAAAATCTTGGCTTGGCCTTGGACAGCTACTGTGGTGGCATGACAAGACTTGGGGGGCGAGGTCTTGCATGGAAAGACGTGGCATGTGGGTCAGGTGTCATAGCCTTCGATGGGTGTATAAACGGAGCGTCGAGGACTCCAGGGTCGTTTGAGACGCGCTTCAATGACACGGCATGGGCGCCGAAGTGGCTGAGTAGTCAGTGCACATGGGGCATGTCGATGGGTCAGTTAAATGACTCAGATGGCTAAAAGGCTGACCTTGGTTGGGTGATGGTTGAGGTGCCGCACGGTTTTGACACAAAGAAAAATCTGGTCGTGAGGCGAGGTCTTACGTGGAAAGGCATGTCATGTGGGCAAGGTGTCATGGCCTTCAATGGGTGTATAAGCGGAGCATTGAGGACTCTGGGGTCATTTGAGACACGCTTCAATAACATGGAATGGGCGCCGAAGTGGCTGAGTAGTCAGTGCACATGGAGCATGTCGATGAGTCAATTGAAAGGCTCAGATGGCTGAAAGGCTAAGTGATGGTTGAGGTGTCGCACGGTTTTGACAGATAAAAATCTGGCCATGACAATACGACCAGAAGATCTCTTATGTGAAAAAACTCTTTAAAGATCACGACCATCTGATATTAATTGTATTGTTTGGAAATGGAAAAATATGCTGGTGTAAAAAACTGTAATTGTTGTATTTTTTGCATATTAATTTTATCAGGTTGACATTTGAAATCAGAGATTTCCAAACGGAACAAAGTGAAGATTATCCACGGGCACCATACTTCGACAAGCACAGCCCATGCAATGGCCCACACTCAACCATTTCTTGTGGTACTGGTTTGTAGTATACGGTCCTCAGAAGTCATTATTTGAACTCAAAGTTATTACCCTCAGAATCATTACTTTTACTTCAAAGTTATTATGGTTGATTCAAATTTACAAGCAAATATAACAAGAAACGTCTTAGAATCTTGGGTAGTGAGTACTCAAATGAGTCATCTCAAAAGAGACTCCCTCCCCTAAACCATTTCCAGTCGGACTGGAGAGATACTACGCCCTACTAATCCATCATGTCACACAATGCCTGACAAAGGGTATTTTGATAAATATGCTGTACTTGTATATTGTAAATTTATCAAAATGCCCTCCATTATCCCTTGTATATTTACTAAGACAGTCTTTGTAAACACACAGGTATTTACCTATTGTTCCGGTTCCATGTTGCCTGAGTTGTGATTATGTAGGTCGAACGAGTGATCGCACGAAAGGCAGGAGGAAAGATCAAGGATCTGCATCGATTTTCCGGGGACCCTCAAGTTGAATGATATTGTGATGTACCAGACCAACAGCTTAGATTAATGCGGTTTTAATTATGATATGAAAGGGGTTGGCATCTACTTTTAAGGTGATATGGTTGAAAGTGAATCGAGTCTGCTTCTTCGTTATTCTGTGCTAGAGGACGGAAAAGAAAACGTTTCAAAGGCAATAAAAAAGAGAACCTCGTAGAGCATGTGCCATTGCCTTACATTTAAAATAATAATAATAATAATTAAAAAAGAAAAAACTGCTTTAGCTTTTAGCTTTTGTATGTGTATATATTGACTGGTACAATTCAAATAATCCCCATGTGGAGAAAGCATCTGCCATCTCTTATCATTATTTTTTTCAACTAGAGAGAGAGAATCTTTAGTCCCCCTTCTTTTTTCTTATTTAGAGTTCCACACTATCCATAGAAATGAACCAGTAGAAGAGAATCTGTGGCCCCTTCAAAATATACCTGCTTCAACCAAATCACGTTGTTGACTCAATTGACTCCTTCAGCTCAAGCCGATTCATGTGACTTATCGAGTCTCGACAACTTTGTTAATAAACGAAAAGAAAGAAACATAAACCTTGAAAATAAAGATCCTAATCCATGTTTTGACACAAAAAGAAGCAGGCTCTAATGTTCTTTTGACTTGGGGTTTCTTTTCTAAAGTCTCCAACAAATGAGCTCTCAAAGACATTCAATACCTAGAAGAGAGAGAAAGTGCAAAGAACTTGGGAGATTGAAGACTAAAATGATAAAGAAGATTAATGACCTTTTTTTTTTTTTTTTTTTTTTTCAAGAATAAACTCATTATACATTAGGCTGCAAAATTGGGCCGGGCCAGCCCGATATCTGACTTATTCAGCCCTAAATTCAGACGGGCTGAACAGGCTTGAGTTTTGACCAAAATGTTAGGCCCAACTTCAGTCAACCTTAGTAAAGCTGGAAGCCCAACCCAACCTGGCCCGAACTTTGTTATATTAGGTATTAGTTTTAACCGATGGACTGGGCCTAGCTACAGTTGGATTGATGGACCCAAGGCTCATGCTAAAATTCGTCTGGGCATGAAAAATAAACTTATACAGTGGGTATACTTATAATCTTGCCGTTGAGTTTGAGAAGCACAAACCTTGCCCAAAGCCCACCATTTCAAATCAGGCCCAGTTCGGACAATTAGGCTCGAGCTAGGTTTGGGCTCAGCTTTTGTACTTCAGGCTTGGTTTGGGATGGCCTCAGCCTGACCTGTCCTGGCCCAACCTTATTTTTAGCCCTAAATATACCAAGATTCAAATGATGATTTAAAAGGGATTCAACAGATTTAGTTAATAATCAAGATTTAAGAAAGGATCAACGGGTATTTAAGGAAAGATCGCTGGAGTCACTAAAACATTAAGAAGTTTTTTTCCTATTTTTTATTTTGTAACAAAAAACAATTAAGACTATTTTTTTTTTCTTTTTTTACCATGTATAAGCCCTAACTCAACGTTGGAGACTGGGTTTTATTATGTATTTGCATTTGTTTGCATCGAGATATTGTACTTTGAATTTACAATAGATTATTACTAATTGTGATAGTTTTTCCTTGAAGTTGAATTTTTTTTTTTTTGGTAAATTTACTTACTTTCAATGAAATTAATAGATCAATATGATGATATTAGTAGATTGGTATGGGTTATATTTGGAGAATAATTGTCTGTGTTGAGATAGGCTTTAGGTGTACGTTGATTGACCCATGATGTGTTTTTGAATTTGGTCTCTCTTTTTTTTTTTTTTTTTTTACACAAGAACACTTTTTTGAACCCCAAACACAATATGTGTTAGCTCATAATTCACCATTAACTCTACAGACACTTTATCATCACAAAACATTTTCTTCCATTTTATTTTGTTTTCCAAGTTAGGTTGGTAGAAATATTCATAGTTATCATAAAAGATAAATTATACTTTATCCCATATATTATGTATATCTATTTAGGTATTTTATAAAAAAAATGATATGATTTTATGAGTTGACTCTAGTGACTCCTGAGTCAACTCTTGAGCCTCCCGAATTGAGTTAAAAACCCTAGTTAGCAAACTATGATTCAAAAGCCTAGCCTACCCACAAAAATAAGAGAGAGAGAGAGAGAGAGATCCAATAAAAAAAAAGAAGCAAGGAGATACTAGAGAGAAGTGATTAAAAACCTCCTAATTAACTGGGAAACTATTGGCACCATTTCAAAAATATTTCTACAGATGTAGGGCACATGGATCTTGGTCAAACTTTGGACTCGTCCGTTAAAATGAAGATGGAAGGCAAAGCAAGAGAATTTTTATCGGGGTACGTGTCATGATGATTAACATACGACGAACGTGGGTCATTACTTATACGGAGCAGACGAAACAAGGCCACTACCTACTCCACGATGGGCATTCAACACCACAATAAAGAGTGGAGGAAGTGGTTGTGATGACAAAAATGGAGAACGTGGAAAGTAACTATTTTACAACATGGGGAAGATGTTGTAATTGATCGACTCCATGTAAATAGATGAGAAAAGAAGAATAAAGGATTCTCAACATCATCATCAAATATCAAATTTAGTCTATCTTAAAAGTAGGAATAGGTCTATCTTAGGAGTAGGAGTAATGTAAAGTAGTCTGTAACTCAGTTTAAAAGGAATTGAACCTGATTCATTCCTTAATTTTTATCATTAGCTTGTTTGCTATCGAGGAAGACGACCTAGAAAAAGAAGTGTCCCCCTTTGGATTGAACAAGTTACTTGCACTATGCTTTTAATTCTTTTATCAACAAAGTTTGATTTTTCATTCTTTCTATTTGAGATTTGTAAAAATCCTCTTTATTGAGGCATGTATTGAACCTATTCCGGCTATCCAGATTATCCAAACCCGTGTTAAGGTGTGGAAGAAGAAATTTTTTCCAATAGAAACTCAAAAAAGTTCACTAAGCAAGTTGGTCACTAAGTAACTTGTCTAAGTTTGTCAGAAAATCACATAATTAACCTGTATTTTTATCATAATGTCCTTTAACCAACTATGGAAAAAAAACCCTGAAATTACATTATCGTCTCCTATTGTTTTCCCTCTCATCTGCCCATGTCTTGAGTCTTTAACTTTCCTTCTGTCGTCCATTTTTTTTTCCTGTATTTTTACTAAACTTTTCCTTTTAATCTTTATTTTTATTATTTTTATTGTATTTATATTTTTTTTAACTAACTGGGAACCAGTTACACGGTAACTCGGATTGGTAGACTTCCCAATCACCGGATCGCTATGAGTTTTTAAACACTGCCAGAGAGAGAATATTTATAGTCCCTCTTCACAATAAAGAGAAAGAACTTATATATATATATATTTCTTACATTGTCTCATGAGGGAGAAGCGAAGGAGAATCTGTAGTCCCTTGTCCTTATTTTATGTCTCACTTTACCCACGAGAGAGAGAATCTGCAGTCGATCGTCCTCATATAAAATCTTACCCCAACCACAAAAATGAAGACTGGACCAAAGAGAGGGCATCTACAGTCCCCCACCCTTATTTCAAAGGCAATAAAGAAAGAACCTTACTTACCCATATAGAGAGAGAGGACCTCATAGCATGTGCCACTGCTACTCAACGTCAAAAACATTTGTCTCAGCTTTTGTACGTATGTGAGAGAGAAACTTCCTACATTTTCTTGTAATAAAGTAATCCGCAAGTGGAGAAAGCATCTGTTAGTCTCTCATCCTTCAAACCAATTACCAACAGAAATGAAAATGAATGAGAGAGAGAGAGCATCTGTAGTCCCTCGCCCTTATTTAAAGTCCCTCCTTACCCCTAGAAATGAACAAGTAGAGAGAGAGAGAGAGATGAAGAGCATGAAAGGAGAAGTCGTGCTCAGCATCCCAGTAGAGAAAACATGGGAAATGTACAGAAACAATGAGATCATCAGCAAAATCAATCCAGAAATGCTAGCAGGTGCCGAATACATCAAAGGAGATGGGAGCCCTGGGAGCTTGAGGCTTTTCAAGCTTGGCCCTGGTCAGTGTACAACTTTCTCTCTCTCTCATATATCGATCACCTTCTTATTTTATTCACAGTAGGACTAGGATCTCAACCAAAAATATGCTACATGATTCCAACACATAAACAAATATGTATGCGCATTGTTTCAAGATGAGAAAGGATCTCCTACACCCAAATATGTTTGTCCCTCCGTGCCCTCACACCACAAGCTGACATGTGTTGTTCTTTCTAATTCGGTGCCTCTTTTTAGGTACCTGCCTTTTCATTTGAACACTTTTTTATTTTAACGGTTTCAACGTATACACCCCTTATTTCGGTACCTACTTTTTCATTTGAAAACTGTTATTATGGTGTTAACCCTATACACCGAAAGCGGATTTCGATGACCCTCAAGTGTCATCCGCTGGGTGACATGTGGCAGAAGATAGCAAACTACCTCATCTTGTGCCTAGTGGATTTTTTCTTCCGCTTTTTTGGCCACATGTCACCCAGTGCCTAGTGCTTGAGGTCTCTTCAAGTTTTTGCGCTACAGGAAATCCACTTTGCTATACACACCGCACCCTGTGTGTGGGGAGATGGAGGGACAGACAATTTAGGTGTAGAGATCATATCTCTTTCAAGATCCTTCATGGATACATAATAGCGTTAGTACATCATACACCCATAATCCACCCAAGATCATGTGACCATCACGTAGCTAATGATTTTTATTGTGTTAATGTATGTAGCTGTTCATGGTTATGTGAAAGAATCGACTGAGAAGATAGAGAAGGTGGAAGCTGGACGTTCCATAACATACTGTGTGATCGGAGGTGAGCTAAGGAGCATGTATGATCCCTATAGGGTCACCTTCTCATTTCCCCCGATGGCTGGAGAAGAGGAGAAGTGTATTGCAGAATGGAAGGCCGAATTCGAACCACTGTTGCCGGCGACACCTCCACCTGAAAAGGCGAAGGACGCCACCCTCGGATTCCTCAAGTCCTTCGAAAAATTCGAGCTATGCCGGTAGAAGATTAGTTTTGTCATGCCATGTGAAGGTGTATTAAGGTCTCTTGTTGTTTCCTCTTTAGTCCAACAATTAAGCTCTTATGCATATGCTTCATAAATGTATTAGATGTTAAATCATATTATTATATGGACTGTGGAACTCTTGAGATGCGAACCATTTTAAATTCAAAGTTGAAATGGGTGCCTGGCCTTGGATTAAGAATTTGAGAACCAAGCACTGTGAGGCTGGTCGTTTGGATCTGTTTAACACTGTTATACTTTTGACACTACGAAGTAGAGTGCTAAAAGAAGATTAGAGCTTTTTAAACTTTAATTTTGTAGGAAAGATCTATTAGTTATATGAGCAAGGAGGCAAGCCAAAGGCAATTACTCGGCCATGGGATACAATGAGGATTGATGCTGAATAACTTTAAGTAGGATAAACGGTAAAAAAAATCGCTCAACAATGTTAAGGAAACCGTAGAAAAGACTGATGATCATGTATTTGATGAACCGTGTGACCATGATCTAGGGGCAAATCGGTTAAATTTGTGAAAGGTTGTTTCTCTTATCAGGTTACCAAAATAGAAAGAACGTGATGTTTGGGAGAAATCTCAAGGTGGAGTGTTGCAATGTTTTAAGGGAATTCTTGGAATTTCTGGTTGCCATGAATTGTATAGAAAAGAAAAGAAAAGAATGGGTGACCCAATGCATGAGGCTCTTGCTAACACAGGGTCTGGAGAGGGTAAGATGTACACAGCCTTAGCCCCATTTTTGGAGAGGCTATTTTTGTGACTTGAACCCGCACCACCAGGGATGCTAATGACAATTAGACAACTTAAAAATGATTTTTTGAGAAAAAAATTTCATGAGAAAATCTTTTCATGGCGACCAGACTGGGCCTAAATAGAATCTTATCTCCTTACAATATCTCTTCTCTCTGCTTATGAGAACAATGTATGAGTTCCTGAGATTATCCACACTGTTATGATGGCCTGATTGGTGATTACTGATTTCTAGAGTCCGACGAGCAAGCCTGTCCTAATCCTTCTCTGTTCTTTGTATGAGAAATTGACGTCCCGTGGGACTGTCAATATTTAACATGCACTCCCCTCTAACACAAATCTGGAGATGATTAGATCAGACTGGCGAGTACTCTTGCACAAGGGCTCTTTGCAACTGTACTCTTATTCTTTTTTCTTCCCTCGAATGGAAAGAATGGTAATGTTGAGAAACGAGAAACAAAAAGATTTATGGCCTAAAATATCAACATCGCCTAGCATTCTCCTCTATATACACGTACGGGGTAACACTAGGAAATCTGTAGGTTCTGTAAGTTGTAAGTTGTAGTATACTCTTCTCTGGTGTTCTGATTATGGGGAACAAAATAACCTCTTCGAGGCCCTATGGATTTGGTAAGACAACTTAAAGTTAGCCTAAAGTAAGAATGACATTAGGGGCCGACACATCAGTGCCAAAAAAATGAAAAGCATCCCCCAAAAATCTATCTCACTTTGTCAGCATTGATGTGTCGGCTCCTAATGCCATTCTTACTCTAGGCTAACTTTAAGTTGTCCTACCAAATCCCGCCTGTTACCAGCCCGTCTTCAAGGGATCAACCTCCAAAAGACAAATTGATGAATGTCTTGATTCAATCACAAATATATATATATATACATGAAAACATCTTCTAACGGACTAGACTCTTAACTCCTTGGCATACCAACCACTAACTCTTAACTCCTTGACACATCAGCCACTAACCCAAAGATAAGCATGAGTTCTATAGAAATGTGGCAGGTCTACGCATGGTGGATCCCTCCTAATGAGTTGGGAATGGGAGATTGTTGGGGTTCCCTCCCATGACACCCACCACTCCTTATTTGGAGTGACATGCATTGGAAAATCTAAAGGTCCTTTTGGACCGTTTGAAGATGCAAAGTGGGTTGTGATAGTATTTAATGTTTCCTTTGTCTTGTTTCCAAGAGAGAAAACATGGTTCATTCTTATGCTTTAGGTTCTTTTTTTTTTTTTTTGGCTTTTAGAATAGCTTTTCCATACTATACCACCGACATCTCTTGGATTCCCTTTTTTTGGAGTGTTTTCTTTTAACATTTTGGGAAGAAGAAGGGGTAACAATGATTGTTTTCTCTCTTAAATTAGGATTGGTGTTGTGCATCATCTCCTTTGATTGGAGGTAAGGTAATTTAATCCACTTTGTTGTATCCACCTTTTATTTGGTGAATGAAGCTTGTAATCCAAGAATGCTTTGTTCTTGATGTAACCTCACATAGAAGGGTTTTTCACATTAAAAATTTCGGTGTTGTGTGTTTTTGTATTTATGATTGTGTTTCTTGTTATTTTACTATTATTTTCTTGTGAATTATTATTTGGAATTATTAAACTTTGATTTACACATAGAAGGGGAAGGTGTATGGTTTCCCAACAAATCTTGTGAAAAGAGGAATTTAATCAATGAGGCTCGGATACCAATTGTTGGAAGTGTTGCACCCACAAGATTATTAAATAAAAGAATGAAAAAGAAGAAATAAGCAAGAAACAATGAACATGATGATTCACGTGGTTTGGCAAGGTAGCCTACATCCATAGGACAACAAATGGGGATCTTTTTCTTCACTAATCAAGGTGAAATACAAGATATAATGGTGTTTTCAGTCTATCCTCACATCCCAACCCTATAAACCCTAGAAGAAATAACCCCAAAGCTCAAAAAAGTCCCAAACACATAGATGCATACAAAATATAATTGTCTATATATAATCCAAAATAGATGTTTTGTCCAGGATTTGGTGTCCAAGACACTAAGGAATGTCATATAGAATAAAATGGGTGGGAGTTATATGAAATTTCAAATTTTATTCCATATGACACTCTCTAGTGTCCTGGACATGACATTTCCCTATATCATCCTCTAAAATAGGGATCTTTTCTAAAAGGAATAGGGTTAGAAAACCTAATTCTAAAAGGATTCACACACAAGATTTGAGAGGAGTTGGTTTACAAAACGGAAACCAATCACTCTTAATACAACACCCTTTTCAACATACGGGGAATCATCTACATACATCTTTAGTTTTCTTCAGACTAGACCTCACTACAACTCCAACCTATCCAAAAGGTAGGGAACGAGAAATGACCAGTTGATAGCAGTAATCATCAATCCAAGCATGGCGTAGTTCTAATTCTAGATCTCCCAATTTTTATTCCTTTCTTTTGACAAAGTTTCCCTCCCCATTCTTAAAGCTAGCTTTTTTGTTTTAAGAAAAGAATAATTGTCGTAGCTCTTTTAAAATTAGGTGGGATCATATCTGTCAATCACCGTATGAGAAGCCTAGAGTTTAAGCCTATAGTTTTCAATTCCACAGCTTAGTTATTTTAAATAAAGCAAAAAATCCTAAAATATAATTTCTTAAAATGGCAAAAAATGTCTATCAGAAAAAATAAAAACACTTCGTTTTTTTAACGAAAACATTTTTTCTCATTTATAGGTTCTAGTTTAGAAATGAAAGTGCTTAAAACAGTTATTTTCATTAATTTTATGAAAAATAAAAAATTAAATATATAGGATCTTACCTAGTAGGTGTGTCAACAAGCCAAACTGAGCCGAGCTTTGCCCAACTCATCTTAGGCTTGTCACACAAGAACCAGGTTCGGCACAGGGTCATCACAAGCCTTAGCTACTAAGCTCAGTTTAGGCTCAGCTTGACTCATCAAAAGATTAGTACTTCATGCCCTAATCTTAAAGCCCAATAGCCTATGCATAGTTATTAAACCCAAACCTGGCCAGTTGACGGCACCTTAACCGGTCCGAGTTTCAATTTGGATCATTTTTGTTATAAACCCAGTGAAACCCATGTAAACCCAATAGGTTTTTTGTTGAACCATCCAACCCGGCCGATTGGACCATCTTTTGAACCCAGTTTTCCAAATTATTAAAAGATGAAAAATAAGTTTTACAAAGATTTGAACTCAGGTTGCTAGAACTAAAGCCTATTGTGCTAACCACTAGACTTTATCACCAAAATATAATAACTTAAACAAACTTTCATTTTTATCATATATATTTAAACATGTCTTTTTGTCTATTTACATTATATTTTTAAGAATATGTGATATAAAATTGTAATATAATTTTTTTAATTTTTTTATTATATATTAAACCATGCGGTTTGACCAATGATCCATTGGTTGAACCAGTGACCTGGTGACCCAGCCTCTTGGCAGGGTCAATGTCTGGTCCGGGTTTAATAACTATGAGCCAATGAGCCAAACCTGCTCTCAAAGGCTAAAGAAATAACTTTACTAAAAATGATCCATCAGCCCATATTATAACAAACTAGCTCAACTCATTGACATCTCTACTGCCTACCACAGGTAACATGGACTTAGTGAATAAAATAAATAAATGTGTCTCTGCTAATTTTATTAATTAACATAGATAAATGTGTTTTTGATAATTACCAATTAACATAAATAAATAAATAAACGTGTTCACATGCTATAAGATTGGACTTTACTAATTAAATAATAAAAAACACTAAATGTGTGACAAACACATAATTTCTTTGTTTCTTTCTTATTTTTTTATTATTCTAATAAGGTGACAAAATTTTTAAATGCCACTTAAACGGTATACACATTCTACTAAAAAACCGGTATACATAAATTCCTACTTACTTAAAAGAACGGTTATCAAATGGAAGATATAACCATTTAAAAGGACCAATGAAAGGATTTGAAAGAAGGAAATCTTAAGAACGGTTACTAACAGATGGCAGATCTTTATTGGGAGAATTCACAAGATTCGGTTATCAGATGAAGTGCCAAAAGATGGATAAAGAGAGGAATTACTTGACAGGTGAAAATCTCAAGGCATGACATATGGAAAAGGTGTGTGTAACTGAACCAGAACCCTATAAATAGAGGAAGAAGGCATCAGTCAACAGGACTCCAAGAATTTCTACTTGAAGACTTAGTTTTTAGACAAACAATTACTTGTATTTGTGGAAGTAGGTTTGTTTCCTTGTAATTCATCAGTTCGAACCTTAGTGAATGTAGCCATGAATCTTTCACAAATAATCAAGTCTTGTTTAGCAATATGGTTTTGGCTCTGCAACCTTACGCGTTGCATGATTGGGTGTTACCTAGAAGTAAGTTCTTCATAATTTAGTTATCTTGTTAATCATTTATTCTTCTTAGTGTTATTTAGGTAGTGAATGTTGTAAGTCCTTAAATTCATTAAGGCAAGAAATAACTCATAGAGGGAATAACCTACTCTCTCTCCCCCCCCCCCACTCGTTATTGCTTGAGAACAAGAGGTGGCCAAGTAAATCATTCAAGGAATATTTCTTTCAAATTCTTTTGTTTATTCAATTTATAAATATTGGTGCCTGGAGTCACAAATATAAACTAAATTTTCATTCTCATTGTGCCCACGTGGCACTAACATGCCTTGACATGTAACCCGCCAAAAAGTTAAGGTTAACACCTGTTTTTTGTTATGCTTGGTGGGACACTATCAATGGCACTAAGAAGAAGATTTGAGGACCAAAACTAAAATGATGGTTATGGTTCAAGTCAAGAGAATGAGAATCAATAGAATAATCCAAAACCGTCCCAAGAGCATGAAGACGTTCACTGAGAAGAAGCTTCTACTTCTCACCCTATTACTATGGAATCGTTAACAAATTTCATAAATGGCCTCAATATCAGGATGGATCATATGCAGAACACCATGGTGGATAAATTGAGGCTCTGTTTGAAAGGAGTAATGGTAGTCGTCCACCATCTTCTATACAGACCAAAAGAGGAAATGGTCCAAGAACACATCCATTTTTTGTTATGAAGAATGACTTATTTGATGACGACAATGATCGTGCCAAAAATAGAAAAAATGGTTGTAATCAAGGTCATAATGGAAAAAATGCAAGGCCATTTATTCCTCATAATAGTATTCTTCCATAGAATTTTGAAGGTGGAAATAATGGACGAATTCTGCCAAACTTTTAGCAAGAAGAAAGAGTTGGTGGAATGTCACCACCACCTCCTCCAAATGCTAGAAATGGACAACAATTCTATCAGAACATGGAAATAGGAGGAATAATTGGGGGGGGGGGGGAACCCCTTAGTTTTTAGCAAGATAAGAGATTTTTTTGGAGTGCCTCCGCAACCACCCCCAAATGAGGGATTCTAGGGGCATTTTTACCAAAATCCTCCACATGGGAAAATGTTCCTCATAGGCCGGTAGGAGATCCACCAGACTTTGGTTATGGCTATCCTCCAGCTAGCAAGAACAATTAGCTAAGGAGGTAGTGACCATAGTAAATGAGGTCATGCACCAAGCACCTCATATATAGGAGGATGTCTAGGCCTATTTACCATAAGTCATACCTAGATTGGAAAGGCCAATTGATAGAAATGCCTAGAGCATATAGGGTCTTAGAATTTACTTTGTTTTCAAGAGAAAATTACCAGTCGATGGTAATACTATGCAACGCAAAAAAGCATCCGCAAATGATTATCTTAAATTAAGATTATTTGAAAATTCTCTAACTAGCACAACATTTGCTTGGTACATTAATTTGTCTGCTAATTTTGTTCAATTTTGGTAGGAAATGGAGGAACATTTCCACTCATAGTTCTTCTGTATGGAACCAGAGGTACTCATGGCAGATTTATCTAGGTTGAGACAAATGCGAGGGGAATTGGCAAAGAGATATTTGTTGCGGTTTAAAAGAGCAAGGAACAGATGCGTGATTGCCCTATCAAAGACAAAATTCGTGAAACTAGCCATGAATGGTTTAGAGATCGAATTACAAAAGAAAATTGAGGGAATGGAGTTTGAAGACACGTTTGAACTCTATAAAAGGGCAACTAAGTACAAATGGTTATTGAAAGAAGAAAACAATAGAACTTCTTCTTTTGGAACATATTACGTTGATCCAAACTACGAGACTGACGTAACAAAGATTATCTTAAAGAAGCCATGTTTATGCCCAACTCTTCAACGAAAATCTAGGAGAAGTAATGCCTCTAAAACAAAGAGACTTAGTTTAGTTCAAGAAGGCATTACCCTTTTGACATAACCAAGGCAAGAGATATCTTCAACCATTTATTAATGGTCAAATTCATAAAAATAGCTAAGGGACACCTAATTCCTTAGGTTAAGGAATTGAAGAAATTTGACTATTTCATTATTAATTATATAGTGTTTTTAAACATTATACAAGACAACATTAACAAAGGGTTGTTGAAATTTTTCAAGACCAATAAAAAAGAAATGGTAGTGAACATAGATCCGTTTCCCCCGGCAATGCCATTGAATATGGATAAATTTAACATTGGGGAAAAGTCTTAAAAATTTAGCTTTTAAAAACGAATGGAAGAAAAGATTGAAACATCTTCGTCTTTGAAAGAAGTGTGGTCTATAATTGTTGGACCATCAGAAAATAAGAAAGAAAAAATTGTTATTGAAAGATTTTATGAAATATGTTAGAAATGCATGCAAGACACACACGTTAAGCATGTGAAATTGGTAGATAAGAGAAATCCTCCAAGCCTTATATAAATGCATCTATTCTTTGATTCCCTAACTTTAACATAAATAAATGAAAAGGCAGGTCTAATACTCTATCTCATACTTTTTCTTTTTCTTTTTCTTTTTTGTTGGTAATAAGTACTATATTGAATATTGTGAAAGATAATAATGTAAAAAATGAGCAATATAGTATACCATCTCATATAAGGGGGTGGGGCTTATAGTGGGGCTCATAGATGTTATACTCATCTAAAGTCACCAATCCAACCAGAAAGGGCCAAAAAAAATATATCACCAACCCACATGATAATGATTTACCTTTAGAGCCCATTAGTTCATTGATTGGCACATTACCAATCACAAATATATTTCGTTAAAACATAAAACTTAAAAATAAAACCACAAACGGATTATTGAACTTTATGTTTACAAATAGCAAGAAAATGTTTTGTGATGAGAAAAATATATGTAGTGTTTATAGTGAATTATAAGCTGACACATGATGAAGTATTTGGGGTTCAAAAAAGTGTTCAGGTGTAAAATAAGGAGACACCAAGTTCAAAAACACAGAATGTGTCAATCAATGGCATGCCTACATAGGCCTGTGTCAACACAGACAATCATTATATAATAATAAAAAGACCTTTAATACTTAGCTAAACAAACTCAATTAGAGGCTCATTCAGCTAATGACAAGCCAACTTTTCGAGCAGAGCAAAACTATCTCAGTTCACTAACAGCTCTATCACCTACCTACCACACGCTGAGGATCTGAGGATTTGGTAGAACCAACTAAAGTCACCCTAAGGTAGGACTGACATTAGGGGTCAACACATCAGCTTCAAAAAAGTGACTTACACTTGTTGGGGAATGCTTTTCACTTTTTGGCACTGATGTGTCGCCCCTAGGATGTCTTTAGTTGGTCCTACCAAATCCTCAGGGCCTACCGGAACAATGGACTTATTGGTGAATAAAATAAATAAATGTGTCTCCACTAATTTTATTAATTAATAAAAATAAATAAATGTGGCTTTGCTAATTATCAATTAATATACTAAATAAAGAAATGTGTGCAGTTACTATAAGATTGGACTTTACTAATTGAATAATAAGAAAATAACTGAATGTGTAACAAACACATAATTTCTTTGTCTCTTTCTTCATTTTTTATTATTCTAAAAGTGTGATTAATTTTTTTAAATACCAGTTAAACGGTATGCACATTCAACCTAAAAAACTTTTTTTTTTCCTTATCTATTTTAACAAAAAACCGGTATAATTAAATTCCTACTAATTCACCAAAAAAAAAAAAAAATGTATCCTACTTAATTAGAGACCCTCCACTTTAGTACTAATAATATTTCGTTACAGCTCATAACTACATATCACCGATAAGTGCATCTATTCTTCATAAAAAAGTAAATAAAGAAATAAAAAGATAGGACTAATGCATTTTGTGCATGTCGGCCATTCTTCTTTCTTTTTTGTTGGTAACGAGTACATGTTCGACACTGTGAAGCTAAGTATGTAAAAAAGAATGCATTAAAGTCACCAATCCTACCAAAAAGGGCAAAAAGAAAGTAACCGACCCATGTGATAAAGATCCACCTATGGGCCATTAATTCATCGATCGATACGACACTAATCAGCTAAAAAAAAAAAACCACCAACTGTAGAAGAGAGGAAGAAAACAGAAGAAGAAGATGGCTGATACTGTGTTTGTATTTGTAGAAAGACTTGCAAATCTTCTTATTGAAGAAGCAGCTTCGTTGAGCGGTGTGGAGGATGAGGTCAAATGGCTAAAAAATGAATTAGAATGGATGATGTCCTTCTTAAAAGATGCGGATGCAAAGCAAGAACAAGAAGAACGGGTGAAGAGATGGGTGAAAGAAATCGGAGAGGCTGCTTATGATGCTGAGGACATTATTGACACCTATATCTCCAAAATAGCATCAAATAAAAAAAAGGGTATCATGGGCTATATCACGAAGCTCCGGGGTTTGAATAAGGGGATGATTCTCCATGAAATTAACAACAAAATTACAGCTCTCAAGAAGAAGGTCGAGGAGATCCCCCAAAAAAGGGTAACTTATGGCATTGAAAATATGGGTCTTACTAGAGGAAGTGAGCAAGGGACGAGTTCTTTCAATGAGAGATTGTGGCAAGTGAGGCGGCCATGTCCTTATCCAGCTGTTGGCGAATTCGTCATCGGTCGGACAAGAGAAGTAGATGCATTGGTAGCAGAGTTGATGAAGGAGAAGAAACAGCGATCTGTGGTTTCTGTCGTGGGTATGGGCGGAATAGGTAAGACTACTCTTGCCAGAAATATTTACAATCATAATTTCAGTAATCATTTTACTCGTCTTGTTTGGGTTACTGTTTCAAAAGAGCATAGGACGAGAGAAATTTTGCAGGGCATTTTAAAAAATATTTCTCACCTTGATAAAAATGAGACTGAACAAATGGAAGTGATTGAGTTGGAAAGGAGGGTGTATGATCTCTTGGAAAGGGAACGATATTTGGTGGTTCTTGATGATCTATGGACCATAAATGCTTGGGAGAGCTTACAAAATGCTTTCCCTGATGCAGGGAATCAAAGTCGAATCTTGATTACCACTCGCATAAAAGATGTTGCTCTAAGAGCAAATACACAAACAAGTCCCTATGAGATAGGCTTTCTAACAGAAGAAGAGAGTTGGAAGCTCTTTTGTAGAAAAGCGTTCCCTGAAAATAATACTCCAAGTTGTCCAAGAAATTTGGAAGATCTTGGAAGAGCTATGGTGAAAAAATGTGGTGGTTTACCTCTGGCTCTCCTTTTGTTGGGAGGGATGCTATCCAAAAACAACAAATCACCCGAGGACTGGGATAAAGTGCTTAACAACATTGGTTGGCATTTAACAAAGAGCCAAGATGGAACCATCATCTCGGCAATATTAGGTTTAAGCTATATTGATTTGCCCTATTACTTAAAATCGTGCTTCAAATATTTGAGCCTTTTCCCAGAAGACGAGGAGATCAATATGACAAAATTGATCCAATATTGGACTGCAGAGGGTATCATTCCACAAGAAGGACAAGAAACACTAGAGGGAGTGGCAAACAAGTACGTGAATGATTTGATCGATAGAAGCTTACTTCAAGTTGTAAAAAGGACAAAACGTGGGAGGTCTAAAACATGTCGGGTCCATGATATCCTACGTGAGCTTGCAATCTTAAAGGCGAAAGAGGAAAATCTCTTACTTGAGATTAGTGATAATAAATTTTATAATGATGATGCCTTGGCTAAATCGTCACGCCGATGCACTGTCCACTCTCTGTCTCACTTTTCCTTGTACTATGATCATGTTAAATCCCTACAATTGCCTCCCAGTTCTCACATGCGGACTCTTATATTTTTCACCAATGTCATCGATGATGCTCTCAGTAAGGACAAAATGAAATTTATATGTGGGTGTTTCAAATTACTTAGGGTGTTGGATCTAAAATCTTTATGTGTGGTGTATTTACCTGGGGCCATTGGAAAGCTGGTTCACTTGAGGTATTTGAGTTTCGATGTTAGCTTATTGGATGGTAAAATTACGGAATCCATGGGCAAGTTGCAGAACCTACAACACCTGCATATACTAAATACTTATGGCACGGTCAAGACGATACCTGATGTAATACATAAGATGGAAAGATTAAGGCATCTCTCAATCGGGAAAATTTTGATTAGTCAAGATCTTCGAATTGACACTTTCAAAAATCTCCATACTCTGAAGGGAATTCACGCTACTGCTTGGATAAAAGGAGGAAATGGTGATTGGGTTAATTTTACTAATCTTGAAGATTTGCAAATAGAATCTGTATCAAACTCACACGAGGGGGTGCTCTTAAACTCATTTAATGGATTGACTCGCCTTCGCTCCTTGTGGTTGCACACAGTGGATGATAATGACACATTTCCAACTCTGACACCTCTTGCCCATTGTACTCAGCTCCTTAAACTACATCTAAAGGGACGTTTGTTAAATCTGGCTGGCCCATTCGGATTCCCCCCAAACCTTATCAAGTTAACCTTGTATGACTCTCGTCTCAATCTTGAATCGATAGGGGCTTTAGGACAGCTACCAAACCTAAGACTCCTCTTATTATTTAGGAATTCGTACATTGGAAAGGCCCTGTCTTTCAGGGCATATGAATTTCCTCAACTCCAATTTTTGGAATTTGAAGAGTTGTATGAATTAGAAAAATTGACAATGGAGGAAGGAGCCCTCAAGATGCTTTGGCATTTAAGGTTATATGATTGTTGCAAATTAAGTATGATTCCAGAAGGGTTGAGCTTCATGACAAACCATCTAAAGGAATTGGTCATCTCGCGTATGCCGATAGAATTCGATTATAAACTTCGTGGAGAGGATTTGCACAAATTCAAAGACATACCATCCATCAAAATTGATGGTACTGATTTTGGTCGGGGCCTATCTTATGATACCAATGAAATTATGGTGAGATTCTTTCCTCCTTTCTTTCTTATAGTTCTGTTTATCATTTTATAGTTATGGTTGTTAATAGAAAGCATTTGATTTTGTTGTGCTTGGATTTTGGGTGACCCCGGTCATGAAACTAGTTCTATATGTATCTTTAGGGGCAACTATGACTATGCTTGTCTTCCTCTTTCTTACCAATCATGCGGAGAGAAAAAACATTCTAAAGGGTTATTTTATTAAACTTGTAATGTACTAGTCAAAATACCTTTGGGATTCTTTTTCCAGCCTCATGATCGACGTAAACAAAGAGGGAAGAAAAAAACAGAAATAGATGATCCAAACTGCATAATGGCCCAGAGAAAATTTAAAAACAGGTTCATTTAGCAGGACAATCTTTTGCTTGGGACTCACTAGTTGGCCAAAACCGAAATAAGAAAATAATTATAGTACATGATTTAGACTAGCAAATTTTACCCAGAAAATAAAAAATAAAATAAAAAAAGACTGCAAATTGGTGACTAGATACTGTCTATTGGTTACAAATAAATAATTTTTCTTTATTCTTTTCATACTAATTCAAGATTTAGAATAACAAAAAATATATATATTGGGCTAATTGGGGATGTCTATCATGGCATACCTTGACACTACACACTTATAACGGTTATAATTGTCATTATTAAGGAGGAATTTTGTTCTTTACCAAAAAAAAAAAAAAGGAGGAATTTTGTTATTTTTATGTCTATCATATAAATGAGTAAAGTTTATAAATAATAATATAAAAATATATAATTTCTATAATGGTTTTAAGAAAAAAGCATTATTATAATGGGGATAACATCATTTAATATTTGTTATTTATGGGCTTTATTTACTTGCTAGTAAAAATACACCTATGATTCATAAAGTAGCATTCATAATAGACCTCCTTATGACTAATATTTACAAACAGCAACTCCATATATTATTTTAAGGACCAAGCTGTTTCCATGATTAATAACCGGAAATTATTTATATTAACTGACAAAATAATTTTCTATTTTTATATTTCAAGTTACAGGTGTTACACACACACACACACACAGAGTTAATGATATTCTTGCTCAATTAAGGAAACTAAACGGGGCAATGTTTTAAGCTAGCTGACACATGATCCTTATATTTCCTAGTTTGCTTTATATGTATCTACTTTGTGGGTTATATATGTATACACATACACGTGTTCAATAAGCTAGCCTAATATTTACTCTCTCTCTCTCTCTCTCTCTCTCTCTCTCTCTCTCACACACACACATGTATGTGTGCACAGGGGCGTATAGTATGCGCGTTGTCCTAATACATATGTTCCAACAAATAAAAATAAAAATTATAGAAGAAAAATTGTAATGTCTACAATTTTTATTTTTTATTTTCTTTAAGGAGATAAAATACTTATTGGAATTACTTATAACTAACACCCTTTGGTAATTAATAAAATCTTTCTACTATGATTAATAGTCATAACAGTCAATTGATCAATGACCCTTATTTTTTGCCATAATATGGTCTTAGTAGGTGATTTAACCTCCATTTACATTTTACTCATGTATTTTAGGCTTTTTAAATTAGTGTTTACAGATTTATCGCATTATAAAGGTTCTAGGTTTTCTAAAAGACAGTTATCTTACAGTGAAACTTTAATGCAATAATTTGACAAAGAAAAAACAAAAGTTTGAATAGAAGGCACTGACTACTTTTACCTAGAGGGAACTACATCTTATAGTCGATGTACATGTTATAGAAATGAACATGAGTTTTCAAATGGAACTATCAATTCAATCTGCTTCAACTACAAATAATAGCTATATCAACAAAACAAAACAAAAAACTACAAATAATAGTACACTCTACTTTTTTCACCTAATCCTCTTCCATTCTGTATTCATTTTTGCATTCTGCTAAAGTAATCTGGTACTCTCTTTTTTTCATAAGATATCTCAGAATAGTAATCTAAAAAAAAAAACTGCCTACGCTGGTGAGAAATTAAAGCGTATTTGAGCTACCAGCTGAAACAACATAAAAGACATTTCTTAATTAAGAAAAATATTGACAAGTTCAGTACAAGCAAAGCAGTAGAAAATCATGACTATCACAACATGAGTTCATAAAGATGCATAGAAAGTTAGTTGTTGTGCTATTTAACATGGTACTAAACATTTTATTACTAATAGCAGGATTGTATACCATGGTTCATGAATTCTGTCCCTTTAAGTAACGTTGTTTCAAATGCAGTCGTACTTGGCTCAGTCTTTCAATTCCTAGTGTTGTTGAATCTGGAAGCCATGTGTGGTATGAAAAAAAAAAAAAAAAAATCATTCTTATTTACATACATTGAAAGCTTTCTTTGTTTATTTCTAAATTTTTAATTTGACATAAAAGAGTTCCATTCAATACCTACCTCTAATTATATAACCCCCCATGTATTATAAGACCAAATATCACTATTCATTATTTTGAGAAACTAAAGAAATGACCAAATAAAACAGTTGAAATGGAATTTCTTCATTAAAGAAAAATTTAATTCATAACCTTTACATTATTGGATCCCTTTAATCTCTTACCTTCTTTTCCAGGGATGTTGAGCTTTCATTTCATCAGTTCATGTGGGCTCTTATATGTAAGTTTCCTCTATTGTTTGTTTCAAACTAATAGAAATTCCATGTGACAGTCTCAGTTACACATTTATTTCTGGTTGTGTAAGTTTCTAAGGCTGCTTCTGGAAGTCATGGGGAATGGAATAATTTCATTCTTATACACATACATTGAATGCTTTCTTTATTTATTTTAGAATTTTCATTTTGATATAAAAGAATACCATCCAATACCTACCCCTAAGTATATAACCCCTTTTATATGATAATAAATAAATGTCACTACTCATTCTTTTGAGCATCTAAAGCTTTATTTGATACACCAAATTAAACTGTTAAATTGGCATTTCTTTAATAATAAAACTTTTTTAGTCATAACTTTTGCATTATTAAATCTCATTAATATCTCAAGTTTTTTTGCAGGGCTGTTAAGCTTTCATTTCATCACTTCATGTGTGTTTTTTAAATGTGAGTTTCCTTTTACATTTGTTTCAAACTTGCAGTTTTTTATTTTTTTTACTTAATCTCCAATCCCTCAATTTTTTTTAGTTTTTGTAAAAAAAAATTATCTCATGATTTATCTTTGTCGCATGGTAAGCTATAAATCTAGAAAAGAAATACGATCATATGAATTGTGAGCCCTTGGTTCTGCATGTACATGATTCTCACACTAATTTGTAACACACGCGCGCATGCACACACACACGGATGGAATGAATATAAAAAAGAGGACTTATCCCCTTGGGAAATGAGCTAAACTCTATGGAGTAGATTCTTACCAAATCAGGCACACAATATCCATCACATTTAGTTGATGCCTTGATGGTAGAGAAGATGCAACCCCTGGAGTGGATTTTTCATTTTCCTTTTTTGTTGGTGTGTGTTTTTTGTGATTAAATTTGATCTATATTATATTTTTGAACTTCAGGAGATTTGAAGATTTCGAATAAGGGAACGAACATGCTTGGTTGTATCTCTACAAGAAATAACAGCAGACGTTTGTTGAATCAAGATATCCAATACTTTTGGGTCTGTCTATTGGATGGCATCATAGCTTGATATTTTACTGCTTTTTCATTTGTATTTTTCAAGGTGACGAATTCTATACTTCAATAAATCGATCCATGCGTTCGGCTATCCAAGCAATCAATGATTGTAGCCTAAATCACCAAGCTTTGGGCTAAAATAAGGGGTGCACATGGCTAGGCCCAGGTAAGGGTTAGCACGGCCAGGATCTCAGTCCAAACTTGGACCATCCCATCTTGGGCAAACACAATCTGGGACCGACCCCCTGAAAAGATCTTATTTATGGTTAGTGAATTGCCACTTTAAAACTGATGGATTGTTGGTTGGTATGTACATGAAAATCATAACTTATCATTAATTTTTTTTGTTAGATCAGTTGCATGATAATTTTGAATCTTTATTTATATCGTTTACATTATTATGTAGGAGTACACTTAGATGTGTTTGAAGCCTGAAGGTTTTGGGTTTGAAACCTCAAGGTTTTGGGTGTTGATTAATGATGAGTCTGATAAGTGCCTCACTTGGTGAGCAAATAATAAGGGCTTTACCCTTAATTAACACTCCCAACCTTTATTTAAGATAATTTTTTTATGTTATTTTCATTAATCTGTTTGTTTATTTTTATCTATAACGTTATTTGTATTTTGTTGTCATCAGATAATACCGTCTCACAAGCTCTTCCATTTTACTCACTGTGATTATATTATCACATGAATCAAAACCAACAACACAACAACAACAAACAGCCTTATCCCAACTATTTGGGGTCGGCTACATGAATCCTGTTTCGTCATTCCGCTCTGTTTAAAGCCTCTCCTAAAACCCTAAGGTTATAGGAGAGGTTAGAGTTAATATATTTCAACATTCCCCCTCCCCCTTTGGAGGGACACTCCTTGACAATGACAATAGAGCCCAAGAGAATAATTGCATCCAGGGGAATACTTGAACTCGCTACCTAAAACCTGCCCTGATACTGTTGAGCAGTGTCTTAAATTCACATGTGAGCCAAACTGTTTTGGAAATTGGGGTAATGTTGGGATTTTAACCACTTTAGAAAGTTGGGTTTCTTGGTTGTGTCACCCTATAAAAGGTTTCATTTATGAGTTCTAGAGGCTGCGAGAAAACCACGGCATATTGGGGTTTTGGCAAGACTTCTTTGTGGGAGAAACAAGAAAGCATTTGGTGTTGAAGAATTCTTTTTGGTTTTTTCCTTAGGATTTACCTTTTGGGTTTGGGAATTCGTTATTGTGCGTTTTGTAACCTCTATATTCTTCATTTTAGTAGAAGCTTTTGATCATCTTCGCCCGTAAATATAAGCACATTTGCCAAACCGCATTAAATATAGTCTTTGCCTCGTATGATTGTTCTTTGCTGTTTATTGTTTTCTCAGTTAGTTTCATGCGCATTACATACTAAAATCCAATCCTTGTTTTGTTCTAATGAGCTGTTTTGTCACAATAGATACCACATTAAATAAAGCAATTAACATTCTCTCATAAAACCCCAAGGTAATGGGAGAGGTTAGAGTTAATGTATTTCAACATATTTAACCTAAACCTCTTCATTGCGATTCATCAACTGGTGCATCCACAACCCTGCACATTTTAAGCATAGACAATACTTTCTGTCTTGTAGACTATCAACCATATTAAGTTATCCATTACAAAGAAACGCAACCAGCACCTTACAAATAGACAAACATCTACATTCACATACTCTGCATGTGTGAGTGTATATGTAGAAGACACCTTCCCACTAAACTATGGTGTAACAGAAGACACAAAGAAACCTATCAGAAAGAACATTTACAGGGGTAACGGATTCGGTGAAGATGCATTGAGCTTATAGACTTCTTCCTTTGGGTAGATGAACATCTTTCGCACCATGGAACAGAATTCCCTGCATTTACACACAAAAAATCAGCCCAGTACAGTTAGAACAACCATCATGATGACAGTGAGAGGATAACACAAGAAACACTGTTCAGAACAGTTTATCAGGTTCAAATACTTAACGGCCAAGGGTAATCCCCAAGTAGCATTGTGTCCCCTTCACCATCTGTGTATATCACATGCCAGCCATTGCTTCGGTCTATCAGCTTTCCTTCAAAATCAAACATATTGTCAAGCTCGCGGATAAGTTCGTCATACCCATCAAATCTCATGAGGTCCACCAATCTGCCAAGAGCAGTTCCATGCTTGTGGATCTGAAATGGAAACAAAATATATTTCTCAAGAGTAATACACGTAAAGTGCTCAACTCAAAACCAAAATAAAGGCATTGGGACATTAACCACCTTTGTCCAACTCTGGGTGGCAATTGAACAGTTCTTGCATGATTTCTCTGAAAGGCTGCCCGATCCACTGGAACCAGAAGGCTTTATACTCTTGGGTGGCTCTGAAAGCTGAACATACTCTGAATTCCCCGAGTGAGATGCTGCAGAAGGAACATGGCAAGGATGCTGGAGCTCATCAGAAATAAGGCAGGATGATGCAGATTCGTGTGGAGTTTTGACTAAATCAACACCAAAAACCAGACAAATACCCCTGCCTTTTGGTTGAGTCACATGCTCATTAATCACTTCCTTGGGCTCATGAGCCCTCAATCTCTGAAACCCAAAACTGTTGGAACTGATATGCTGAACAGACGAGTTTCCATTTAATCCAACATTGCCACCAGTCCCACATGGGGAAAAAGGTGGCAGCAAGTAGCTACTGATCCCAGAAACCTGTGAAATTCCACTTTGTAAAGGTATGGCATTGCCAGGATACATATAGAATGGGTCATGCATTGGAATGAACGGCTGGTTCTCCAATCCCCTTTGTGTCTGTCCCCGATCAGAATTTGGAGGAACCCAACATGACGATGGTGATTTCCATGCTGTTCCTGATTTGTGAGCACTTACGGCTCCTTCTTGACCTTGCAAGACCTCTGAGTGTCTATGAGGTTGTGTTGGCTCAATTGACCCCTCTGATAAGCCTAGATAGTGACCAGTCCAGGCAGGCAGATTAATCACAAAACATAAATACCATAAGGGCAAGGATGTTCTGTCCTGGATTTGGTGTCCAGGATGGTGTCCAGGACACCAGGGGACATCATAAGGAATAAAATGAGTGGGTGACGCATTTTTAGAATATGGAATATGCATTTTATTCCATATGACATCTCCTGGTGTCCTAGACACCAACTCCTGGACAGAACATCCTTTCCGATACCATAAACTTAAAATCTAAAATAAAGTGGGCTTTAATTTTATTTTAAGGGAAATGTACCAGTGACTGCTGAATCATTATAGAAGTATTGACCTCTTGCTGCCTCAATGTCTGAAAAGACTTTAACTGCCTTGTTTTTTATTTCTTGTAATGAAAAAAATCAAAATGTCCTCATTTCTTAAGCTATTTTTATTAGGGAAACAAAGATATTATGAAAATAAGTATAGGGGAAATAAAGATCTATGAAAATAATGCTAGAGTTAGCAAGATTAAGATTTGATTTGATTAGGATTAGCTTAAGTAAGAATGATTTGATTATAAATATTAGATAAAGATGGATGTGACTTGGCTTCTATTAATTTCCATCTTTACCTTGTATTAGTCTATTTAAACCTCTTGTTAGAGGTATTGTAATCATGGTTATTAATTAATAAAGAGTCGTCTTCTTTTAAATTTTATCATGGTATCAGAGTAGTCGATCCTCGATTGATAGAGCTTTTGTGATCACTCTTTCCCGGTGGGTGGCAACCACCGCTCACCGGGCCTAACCTCCCCTCTTCTAACTTTTGTACTCATCTTTTTGTTAGAGTTTCATCATCTTTCTCCCTCATCTTCTAGTTTCTTCAGTTGACATAACAGATCAACCCAATTCTTCCCTCAAGATTCCTCAATTGGGCTTCGAGCTTGGATCCTATGGAGTTATCTTAAGAGAAGAGTATCAAATTGCATGTCCAATGTAGTCTTGCCAGCAAAAGGTCAAAGGCGGTGGGTTGTTTGTTCTTTATGTTATTGATGGTAAATGTGGTTCAGATCGGATTGGGCCGTTTTTTTTTTTTTTTTTTTAATTA
>JAOXJP010063296.1:0-15578 GCA_025762735.1 Platanus orientalis | reverse complement strand
GACATTGCCGGTCCCAAGCCCAGATAAAGGAGGAGGGTGGCGTCAGGTTGAGAGCAGGCCTTAAAAAACTACTCAAACCATTGAACCACAAAAACAAACATATGATGAAAAATGCAACAGTTCTGGCCAATAAGGAAAATAGACCTTGCAACTTAAACAAACTTGAGATATGAAATTATTTCTGGTACCCTAATGAGAAAATTCATTATAGGAACTCTGGTCTAGAAAGCTTCTTCAAAACCTGGCCTATACTTCTTGTCTGACATGTCAAACACCAAACCTACTTCCAAAATCTAGCAGAGCAAATCTGCAAATTGTTGATATGCCAAACAACATAGGCAGCGTTGCCACTTAGAGAAGTACACGAGTCAGGTATGAGATGGGGCGGCTCCATAAATAGATTAACATTATATGAACTGTAACTTTAACTCCAAAGTATAATCTAGTTTCTTCAATGAGTTGTATGTAGAAATAAATCAAGATTTGATACATCCCAAGTTAGGTATGGACACAAGGCATCAGATAGTACCATCAATTAATGGCTTACATTTTTTTTCCTTTCCTCCTGGTTGGAAAGAAAAGGCTACTAGAAAGCTTCTTTAGATCCTAGCATGTGCTTCTTGTGTGACATGTCAAACATCATACCCACTTCCAGAATCCTGCAGATCAAAGTTTCAAATTGTTGATATGCCAAACCACATAGGCAGCATTGCCACAAAAAGAAAAAAAAATACACAATTTAGGTAAATGGTAACACCAAAGTATTATCTAGTTTCTTCACTGTGAAATGTATGCAGAAATAAATCAAGATTTGATACATCCCAAGTCAGACATGGACACAAAGGCATCAGATAGTTCCATTGAGGAATGACTTTTATTATCTTTTTTCTTTCTTTCCTCCTCGTTGGCAACAAATGGCTATTCTGATATGCTTGCACAGATTATCTTTTTGTTTTTTTTTAGTAAGCTGGGCCAAACTTCCAAATTTTACTGCAATAACCAGTGTCTATATTTAAATGCTTTATATTGTTTGCATTGACAGTCCCAAGCCTGGATAGAGCAGAGGGTTGTGTTAGGTAGAAAGCCACCATAAAACCCACTCAAACCATAGAAGAAAATGAATCTTGAGAATTCATTGTTTTGACCTTATAATAAGGTGTTCGACCAATATGGCCCTAGATAGCGGGAATGGTGAAACAAGTTCAGGTAGCTAACCCTAATTAATTGGGATAAGGCTTCGTTGTTGATGCTGTTGTATATATATAATTAGAAGCCAAATTTCCAAGCTTGAAGAATTCCATTTTATATAATCTTGAAGGTCTCTGCAATATTGACTCTTAAATCAAGTGTTTTGTTAATGGTGTATACAGCAATACGAGTAAGTCACTGGTTTGTGAACCAGTGGTATAATTTGTCGAAAGAGAAGGTTCCTTGTCCTGCATGGAGAAGTCTGCAACAAAACAAGAAACATTTGATCAAAGGCTTCTGGGTCAATCTCCTAAACTTTCTAGTTTATCATCATGGCAGTACATGGTCAAGAAAGGGTAATCAAGAACACCACCCATAGATGGATAGTAAATTATAAACATTTACAGGGTTAGATACTTCAGACATGCCTTGAATTAAATATCTATAGTAGAATGTTTGTCTCAATGCAACCCTTAAATTGGAATCTACCAAATATCAAAAGATAAAGGGTTCAAGAATAGAAAAAGAATGCTATGAGCCTGTGTCATGAGTCCAATCTGATGAATGACCACCCATATATGGCTGGTTGTCTGTATGGTGTATGGGGATTGTACAGGATAGGAAGACTGAGAGTACACCCAATGCTTCCTACCATAAGCTCAGAACCTTGATGATGATGGTAGCAACCATTGGCATTACCACAACAAGCATCAAAACCCTTGCTAGCATACTAGTTACTGATGCAGTACAATGGAGAAGACACCAAAAATTGATGTAGAATAATTCTCACAGCCTCAAATAATTTAAAATAAAGGATGCAGAAGCAAAATACATAAATAATTGAATTTAAATTCACAAATAGCCAAAAAATCAGAGAATAGAATTTAAGAAAAGAGGTTAGGATGAGAAAGATCGTAAAAGAAAAAGAAAATAAATAGAAAGAGCTAAAAGGGTATTTTTGTAACTTTAAAGTCCAAAAATTGCCAAAAATGCCCATTTATCACATTAGAAAATTCTAAAAAAGTTATGATAGTTTCATACGTGTTTAAAGGTTCTACAATTAAAATTTCATGAAATTTCAATAAGATTAAATGGGTCAAATCAAAGATTTTAGAAAAATGAAGGTTCTTTAATGGAGGTTTCCAACACTTGCACATGAAATATGAGAAAGAAATGAAAGAGTAATAATAGAAAGAAGAAAAAGAGAGTAGTATAGAAAGAAAGAGAAAATTAATAAGAAACTAAGAGATAAAGAAAAAAAATAGAGGTATACCTTGAAGGAGAGAGGGAGCATGTGACTTTTCTTCATTTCTCAAATAAAAGAGAGGGGGGAGCCATGAGTGACATCAACCCATGGAGAATGAGAGATAAATCAAGCCCACAGTCTACCTTGGGAAACACTCAATTCAACAAAAGTTTAACAATTCTTCACTGTATTAATCAAGGGGAGGGGTGCTTTAAATAGACTTACAGCCTATAGATATTAGAAAGTACAAAATTAGAAATTTGCTAACACCTAAACTTGGATACCAAGTATTACTAAAATCTTGTTTTCTTAAGTTAGAAACTATCAAAAACTTCAAACTTGTTGCCTAAGAAAAACTAAAATCAAAATCCTTCTTAAACATGACTTTCCTAAAGTCTAAGACTACTAAAGATTAAGACTTTCTAAAATTTATCCTTCTTAAACCATTGTTCCTATTTTTCACTGATACCCTTTTAGTCTCGCGTTCGATGGCAGGTGTTGTTGGGCCTTCGAGGTCTTTTCACAAGAAACTAGTGGAGGTGTTGAACCGGCAGATTGAACCAGGGGTTTCGACTCAAAACAAGAACCAATGCCAATTGTGGAGGGTTAAACCTATCGAATCAGGCTCTTCTTCATATGATGACAATCGACAACCTGATTCCTGCATGTTGCCTTCACTTCGCAAGGGTTCTTCATCTATTCAGACTCAGATGGTACCTTGTCTTGGGAGGTCGTCTTCCAACAATAACAGGGTGGAACCAAGAAGGAGGTCTACTCAACCTTGTATAAGAGATTGGAGGAAGGGGTTGGTGTTGGCCGTGAGGGAGGTCCGAGGTTCCTGTAGGGGATGGGGGTGTCAGGGAGTGGAGATCATGGTGTGGCTGGTATGGGAAGGTTGAATGGGTATGATCATCATGTGGAACCCTTTCTTGATAGCAATCCTCTCCTCTCTATAGTAAGATAACTCTCATCATTGGATCTTAGGCCAAAGTGTGATTTATTGTATGAGGATCAAAGGAGGGTGAATTCATCGGATCAGTGTGATTCATGTTGCTCGTGGGTTGCTAATTCAATGCATTCCTCACAGATGGATGGTGACAAGCATATATCTGTGACTAAAGAAGTGGTGTTGTATGGAAACATGGAGGATACGCATGCTATATTTGATGCTGATGGGTGTGAAGTTACTTCTAAATATGTGGGGGGGAGATATCACTGACATCCTCATGCTTATAATCAATTGATCCATGCATGAAAGTCACTCAGGCCACTTTTCCCAATAGTGGTTGCCAATGAGTCTTTCAAAGGGTGGGGTGGCTATTCTGGGTTACAAAATCCACCAGTCGATGTGATGAATTCTAGAATTTGGAGGACTCATTAAAGAATCTGATGTTGTGTTTGAAAAGGACCTCACATCTTGTAAAGTCGGGAGGTACGCTGCAAAGGGTTCAATCCGAGTTTCTCTCCAATCATTTGCACCCTAAAGGTCATAATTCTCTACTTCCCAAATTCTATTACTCTACTTTAGTCTAATGCTAATTTGGGAAAGCTCAACGTTCAAATAAAGGAGGTGGAGTGCCAAGAGAGTGGGGGAATGGATGGGAAGGTGTTAGAGATAGTGCCTTTGGCAATGGTCGAGGAGAAAGGTGTGGCAGGTGTTTTGTGTTTAAATGATAAGGAGGATATGCATGTGTTACACTAGACCATGGTGTGGAAGATCAAGATGGGTTGTTCCTTAAAGGAGTGTTAGAGAGAGATGAAGAGGCGGTATTGGATTAGGTCTTTCACAAGTTTATGGAATTTGGCCCATTTCTTTCTGTAATGTACGAGGGTTTTGAGGCTGAAATGATTGAACTATTCAATCAATTGAACTTCAAGGAAGGTTAAAGGCAGGTCAAGATAGGTCTAGGACTGATGGTGGGAAGAATCTCCTTAAAGAACTCAAGAAACTAGAGAGTAGTTTTAATTATGATTGGAATGAAGAGGGTTTGAGTAAAGGAGGTACTCGAAGGGGAAAAGGGATTGTCATCAAGTAACGTATGAATTTTAAACACCTATCTTGGAATGTTAGAAGATTAGGTAATAAAGATGAAAGAATAGCTGTTTGTAAAGGGTTTAGAGGTGGTCATTCGGATATCTTGGTATTGCAAGAAACTAAAATCATATCCATAAATAACCAAATGGTCAAGGAGATTTGGGGTAAGGTTTCGAGTCATTGGCTAGCTCTTCCCTCTTAGGGGGCATTGGGTGGGATTCTCTTGATTTGGAATGCAGATAGGATTGCGACCGTGGACCATGAGGTGGGGGCATATTCGATTTCAGTTTGATGTAGGATGGTTAATGGCTTAGACGATTAGGGCTTTTCAGGGGTTTATGGATCGGTTCTAGAAAATGAGGTTGATGATTTTCTTGGAGGGTTGGATGATGTAAAAGCTAGGTTGGACTTGCCTTGGTGTATTGGTGGTGATTTTAATCTGGTGCATTTCTCTTTTGAGAGGAAAGGTGATGGGTGTAAGGATACAAAAATGATAAAATTTGGAAATTTTATTGATCAATGGAATCTAAATGATAGTCCTCTCAAAGGTGCAAAGTTTACATCATCCAATTATCGAGAAAGACCCTCTCTCAATTGTTTGGATAGATTCTTGTATTGCAGTGAATGGGTGGATCTTTTCCCTAGTCGATCTCAAGTGGTGCTCCCAAGATCCATTTCAGATTACTTCCCTGTAGCACTTGAATTAGGGGGGGTGTTTGGAAATCCCATTTAAATTTAAGGAAGTATGGTTTCTTGAGCTTGACTTCATGGAGGTGGTGGAGAAAGTATGGAGCTAGTGCTCCTTTATTGGAAATCCTAGCTAAATCATGGCCCTTAAACTTAAATCCTTGAAATTTTGCCTCAAAGCGTAGAATAAAATTTCAGTGAGATTTTTTGAGGAAAGTAAGAGGTGTTTGGAGAAAATCAGTTGTTGATTTATTGGATGAAGAGAGAATTTTATCCGTTGTTAAGAGATTGGATAGAGAGGCTGGGCGCAAGGAGTTTCAAATCCTTGCACTTAAAGAGGAGAGATTTTTTAGGTAAAGATCTTAGATTAACTAGTTAAAGGATGGGGATCGTAATACCAAAATTTTCCATAAGGTGGCAACACAACATACAAGTTTGAATGATATTCATGGTCTCTAGATTAATGGGGTGTGGACTCAGGATCAAGTGGAGATTAGAAAGGTGGTGGAGTTGTATTATTTGAATCTTTTCAAAGACGAGTATCCCATGAGACCAATTTTTGAAGGATTAGAGTTTGATAGGATATCGAATCAGGAGAAGATTTGGATTGAAGCACCTTTTTCGGAAGTGGTGTATAATATGATTAAAGGAATGAAAGGAGACAAGTCTCCTAGTCTAAATGGTTTTTTTATCACATTTTTTCAAAGGTGTTGGGGTATAGTGAAAGGTGATTTGATGAAGGGTACAGAGGAATTCTATTATTCAGAGGAATTTTATGAGCATCTAAATTAATACATTCATTGCGCTCATTCCAAAAAAGAGCAATGTGAATGAGATGAAAGACTTTTGCCTTATTAGTCTATTGAGTAGTGTTTATAAGATAATATCTAAGGTACTATTAGATCAATTGAAGTCCATGATGAAAGATAACATCTCTCATCCTCAAGGAGCATTTATTGAGGGTAGACAAATTTTGGATGGGGTGCTTATTGCAAATGAACGTATTGAGGATAGGAGGCTTTCTAGAAGGGTGTGGTTTGCAAACTGTATTTGGAGAAGCCCTACGACCATGTTAATTAAAGTTTTCTAAATTATATTCTTTTGAGAATGGGTTTTAGTGCTAAATGGAGGACTTGAATTTTCTTTTGTATATGGTCGACCTCTTTTTCGGTAATGGTGAATGGTAGTCCAACTGGGTTTTATAGGGGTTTGAGGGGACTTAGGTAGGGGGACCCTCTCTCCTCATTTCTCTTTATCATGGTTTCAGAGGTATTAAGCAGAATGATATCAAAAGCGAAGATGGGGTTTATATTAGGTTTCAAAGTGCGTTCAGGGGCGGTATTTATATCTCCTCTTCAATTTGCAAACAACACACTGATATTTTGTGATGCAGATGTGAGACAATTGGGATATCTTATATGCATCCTTAGAAGTTTTGAAGTGGTCTCGGGTATTAAGATTAATAAGGAAAAAAGTGAGATTTTTCAAATGGGGGAGAATTGTCATGTTAAGAGTTTGGTTTGGATATTGGGATGTAAAATTGGAACCCTGCCTACTTCATACTTAGGTCTTCCACTGAGAGCAACTTACAAATCAAAGGCCTTGTGGGAGCTAGTTATAGAAAGGATTTCCTCTTGCCTGGAGTTGTGGAAAACTTCTCTTCTATCAAAAGGTGGAAGGTTTACTTTGATTAAGGCAACCTTGGCATCCATGCCGAATTACTTATTATCCTTGTTCATGATTTCGGCCTCGATGGCACATAAAATGGAGGCTATGGTTAGAAGATTTCTTCGGGATGATAGGCCTAAGCATCATAGATATCATTTGGGGAATGAAATTCATGTTGTAGGCCAATGAATTATGGGGGTCTAGGTATTAGAAACATTTAGAACCATAATAAATCTCTTCTTGCTAAATGGCTGTAGAGATTTGGGGTGGAAAAAAATAACCTTTGGCGCAGGATAGTGGTGGCTAGATTTGGTGTGTGTTCATGTTGAGAATCTAAAGAGGATAAGGGGAGACATGGATGTGGGATTTAAAAGTCCATTTTAGCAGTGAAAGGGGATTTTTGGAAATTTTTTAATTTTAAATTAGGCTCAGCTAAGAATATTTGTTTTGGGAATATGTGTGGGTGGGGGAGACCCCTTTAAAGGAGGTGTTCACAAATATTTTTTGATTATCATCGGATCCTAAATCTTTGGTGGTGAATTGTTATGATTTTAGGAGGGTTTGGGATCCTAGGTGGAGAAGAGCTCCTAATGATTGAGAATTAGGGGAGTTGGTCTCATTACTAGAACTATTGGGGATCTTAACCTAGTGTTAGAATGTAATGATGGGTTGTCTTGGAAGCTTGACCAAAAGGTACACTTCACTTCGAAATCACTATATGTTGAGCTGTCTCAAATGGAAGGGATCTCATTTCCACATAAAGGTATTTGGTATTGGCAAATTCCCTCAAAAGTTTACTTTTTTATTTGGAACTCCTACCTAGATAAATTCTAACCCTCAACTATCTTTAAAGTCATGGTTGGAATTTGGCAAACAGATGTGTTTTATGCATGGTAAAGGAGGAATCGATAAGTCATCTCTTTATTCACTACCCCATGGCTCAATGGGTGTGGGGTTTTTTCCTTTCACATCTTAAAATCTATTAGGTTTTTCTAAAAAATTTTAATGAAATAAATTTTTTTTTTTTTTTGAGGATTGGTGGGCTTGAGAGCTTTCCCTCATCCATTTGGAAGGCCTTGTTGAAGGCTATTTGTTGGGGATTATGGAAGGAAATAAACAATAGGATCTTTGAGGAGAAGTATTGTGGTTAGAGTGATCTTTTGGTATTCATATATAATACCTTATTCGAGTGGGTTTCTACAGGGTCATGCTTTGAGGAGATGGAGTGGTACGCAATGTGGAGGGAGGAGTTGTAATCTATCTTGTGTATCATTGGGGCTTTCCTTTATGTTCTCTTTTTTGGTATCACCTTCCTGGTGATCCTATACTTTGTATTTTCTTTTTCTTTTCTATCTTAAATAAAGTATTTCCCCTTACCACTCAAAAAAAAAGTAATTTGGTCATAACTTTTCCACATCACATTGGATTTGCACAATCTTGGTCTCATTAGAAAGGCAACTAAATAACCTATCTAATGACACCAAAATCAAGCCAAAATTGCAAGTTTTGACCTTTGAAAAAGTGGACTAAACATAAAAAATGAGATTCCTACTAAAAACCCAAAAATCTAAACTATCCATGGCATTATTGGCCTTATTACAAAAATAACCACCCCTTACAAAATTAGAAATAACCCCACATAACATATAAATTTAAATCTAGTCCTCTTATGTGGAAGTACATACATAAGTCTTGTTCGCATCAATTAATATTTGAGGTATCTTATAATCTACTCCATTTAGTCCATGAACATCCGTGCAAGTTAGATATGCATATAATTGAGAATGGCGACTGGGAACCACTAGAAAACTAAGATGAGGTACAAGACCTTTGTCTTTTGAGACTGAATCCCCATCTACTTCAAGTTTTTAGGGTTCCTTAAACCAAGCATTCATATTATCTTGTTGATTCCCTAGTTGACCCCTTGACTCCACTGAGTTGACTCAACTCCCAAGCATGGGGAGTTTGAGTCCCAAACTCATGGTATTTATATTAATCAAGGGATGAGAAGGTCCCAAAACTATATAAAGAAATCTAGATAAGACAAAGGCTAAAAAGTCTCCAAAGAAAACTAGGAAAACATACAATTAGTGCCAATAATAGATTCTCTCCTTTGCTTTCTTGAATACTCAATAAGCTGGTTCAAAGTAGTTTTGCAAAAATTTATTGTTCCTTTCAAGCTAGATGGTCCAAAAAAATGTAGTTGTGCCAAACATCAAAAGGTTTTGCCTTAATGACTAAGAGCCTTGGTCTGCCATCATTACTAAACTCCTTAGATTTCTAAGTATCACCTAAGCCATGTTGAAATCTACTCAGAGAGCAACCTACACTTCCAAAGCAAAAGTGCAGTGGATCAAATGTTAGGATACTGATCACTCTGTGTTGTGGATCCCCATTCTTTCAAATATATATATATATATATTATGAAAGTAGTGGGCTCTCCTAATCACTCTGTAATGTTAGGATACTATCTTGTGCGGTCCTCCATAAGAACTAAATCTTGGTGGGAACTAATCAAATCCAAATCTCTATCCTTGGGAAATCAATAAGCAAGTGAGAGAAAGACATGTCAACATAGGATCTGGCCATGAAAACACTAGGATGCATCTTCCAAACCCTTTTATCTTCCCTCTCAAGAATTATCTATAAGTTTTCTAGCACATTATGAAGATTGATCAGAGGAGTGACTTCCCAATCATTCAAGGATCTCCTCACTCCTTAATAAAGGATGTCACAAGGCCGTTTTTCCATCAAAAGTTTTTATATATATCAAAACTCTTCTTATCCTCCGCCACCAATATCTTCCTAAAAAATCTTCTATTTCCTTCATCGCCTTGTAGTTACAACTTTGCAAAAAATCAATGCTAATTATGCAAATGAAAAAAAAAAACCCAATCAAATATATTAGGTTTTGATTTTGCAAATCCTCACAATGGTATTTTGTGATAAGAAAATTAATGTCGTAACCCTGCAAAGTAAATATTTAAGATTAAAAAGAGTCTCCTTTCCACTTTCTGATAATCTGAGATATGTTATTTGGAAAGCAAATAAGAAAATACATATGGGAGGATAGCATAAAAGCCCTAGTAAGCAAATAAGAAAAATACATGTGGGAGGATACTTAAATGCTCTGGTACTAATAGAAAAGTTCAATCGTACAAGACAATCATATGTTGTTGGAGGTGATCTCATGTCATGTAGCTGGATTAGCTTCTCCAAATTACACATGGTGTGTAAGCTTTTCATAATCTCTTGTAACTTACAAGGGTATATTTGGTTTTTTCTTTTTCTGAACATTGATTTATTTTGTCTATTAGTTGGGGGTTCTGTTTTATTTTATGCAGAATAGGTTTTTCTTGGTAAGTCAATAGAGTCAAATTAGGGTTTGTTTTACAATTCCTACTTCCGTCAATTTTCTTTAGGACTTATTTTCAAGGGTCAAAACTTGTATGTTTGACTAGATTTTTCTCTCATTTAAAAGGTTATTCACTTACCTTTCCAATGAGTTCAAGATCTTGTGAATCCAATGTGATTTGAAGAAATTATGGCCAAAACACGGGAAGGGTATCACTTAGTGATGGGAAAATTTTGTTTTAGAGTTATATTTTAATTATAAATATGAAAAGAGATGTAGTGTAAAAGAAGTATATTGACTTTTACCTTGTCTTTGATCTATTTTTCCCTTTGGTATGATTCAAGCTTGAAGGTGTTTATTTCTTCAACCATGCAAAGTGTCGATTTCTTGCAAAATCTCTAGATGATGATTTCGAGAGCATCTAGAAGGACTGACTCCACTGGATCTTATCCTTTACCCTTCTTATTTCTTTGTGCTTTGTTTTTTATTCACTGGAATTTATCATTGATCAAACCATAATCTACATCTTCATAGTTGATTTCAAATGATCTGAGAAAGAAAATCAATAAACCACCATATATTATTCATCTCTTGAAAAAAAAACCCATTCAATTATACACACCCACAGTTGCATGTTAGTTGCCGCTTTTTGTTAAGTATTCTATATTATCGATGTCCATTTCAAAACTTGTATGTACATGTAGCATGGTCATGTAGTAGGACTTGGTGTGTAATTTACAATTTATATAACTCAAATTCGGAGAGGAAGAAGTTTCAAGTCAAGAAGCCTGGAAGACAACAAGCATCAAAAGATAAGCTTCATTGAAGATTCCAAGATGTCTCAAGCTCTAGTATAAAGTCACCTCAAACCTATAATCCCATATTCAAAAGTAAATTAGAATGGGTTGGTAAGTGGTAATGGATGTTTGGGTATAAATCCATGGATTTATTAACTAGTGGACTTAGAATGACAACCCAAACTTTGAAAAAGGTTCCACATTGGTTGGACCATGAATTGGACCATTTATGACCTTAGGTGGACTTAGAATGGGTTAGAAAGACCCACACAAGGTCCCAAATTGATTGGAACAATGATAGGTCATTGAAAAAAGTTCAGTAAAAAATAAACAACAACAATAATAATAATAAGTGTTGAAAAGTACAAAATGGCCCAACTTAAAACGGCCATAACTTTTGATCCCGATGTCTGCTCGGAGCTCGTTAGTACTCAAATTGAAGGGCTTGAAGAGATATTTCTCAAAATGAAAATAGGCCAAATGATTAATCATTAATGAATGAATGATTGATCATAGTAGAATGATCGATTATTCAGTCAGCAATGATCATTGGCAGGAAATCTAGTTTTCCAAATTTCCCAGTTGTCTCTAATGGCTAGTTTTTCAACCATTTTTTATAGCAATTAGAGGACTCTTTGAGGAGGATTTTCCACTATAAACAGGGATAAAATCGTAATGATTAAAATATTGAAAAATTAAAGAAAAATACAAAGTAATATCATTTGGTGGAAATCAAGCAACGTGAGCTTTATAGTTAAACTTCTTGTGAGTGTGTGACCTTAGAGAACTGTCCAAATAGTCAAATTCATTCCAAGGTTTTGTAAGAGCTTCTTGTACTCTTAGTTACATCCATTCAAAGCCAAAGTGTGTGCATTATAATCATACAAGCCTACAAAGAGATAATTCGACAATTGAGGAGTTCTTACATTCATTCTATTAAGTAGCCTTTGCCGGAGTCACCAAAGGTAGATTCTTGTGAAGCATTTGCTAGAGTCAAGTGCGATTGATTGTCCATCAGAGTCATTGGACGGGAGTGTACCCACCAGAGTAATTGGGAGCACATCTACAAGGCAGAGGATTCCATGAAACTTGTAGGTAAATTTCAGGTTTAATATTTCTCCTGTAATAATTTTTAGAACTATTAATAAAAATATTAAGGCTTAGAGGTGAGCCAACTTAATAGTGGACGTAGGCTCGGAGTCCCAAACCACTTTAAATTTGTGTTCTTGTATTTGCTTTATTTTTCATTGGTTTATCTCTTGAACAAACTCTGAAGTGGAACTAGTCACCCTGCTCCCACTTTGGTGTAGGAAACTATACATAACACCGGAGCCCCATGGTACACTAGCATTCGCTTGCTAACTTACTTAAGTCATTGTTTGTATTGCGACTTAAGTAAATTATTAAGGACTTGATTTGATTTACTAGCTATTAATTCCGCTGTACTATAAATTAAATTTAAAGTAAATCAAAGAGGATTTAAATTGTTAAAGAAATTTTAAATAATTCTAGTGATCCTATTCACCCCGCCCCCCAAGATCTTTGGATCACATTTCGGAATTTTACTTTTTCCTTTAAATTTTCAAATTAGAGAAATTCATATTTGATTTTATTTTCCCAGTTAATCTTGTAGGGTATGTTTGTTTGAAAGTTAAATAAAGTGAAGTTAATGCAGGGGAAGTACTGAAAAAAGAGGTAAGAACTTTCTGTATTAGGCTTAACAGAAGGTAAAACAAGCTAGTTAGGGATGAAATATCACTTGGGGGCAATTCTATAATTTCTGGCTGAATATGTGAAATGACCCAAATACCCCTGGTTGTATGTCAGAATTTTTGAAATTTTATAGGTGGATTATGACATATATAAGGGTATTATGTTCAAAATTTCATCAATTTCTGATCAGATATGATTTTTTATATTAAAAAAACAAAAGTCTAGTGGATTTCTTTAATGGATAACCCTAAAACCAGGAAAGAATCTTTGCTTGTAAATTAGCAAGGAAGAATAGAAATCACTGAGAGTTTGGGGGGATTTAATTGGGACACTTAAGGGATAAAAACCCTAAAAAGAAAACCAGAAATAGGGCTATGTAGGGTGGGGCGATTTTTAATATTTGTAAGCCCATAAAACTATGTGAATAACAAACACACAAAACCGGGAATAAATAGCAATCGTGCAAAGATTAATAAAAGAAATCTAAAAGGAGACTAGAAGTTTAGATAGAGGATAAGGTAGTGAATAAAAAATTGGGAAAGTAGAGGACTGGTAGCCTTAATTTTTTTCGATAATTAACAGAAACTTTATTGAAAAAAAGAAACATAATGTTACAATATAACTAGAGCCAACAATTTAAAATGGAATACATGACCCAGAATACAATGTTTGTTGGCCCACTCCCTAATTAACAAGGTTGTTCGCAAGAATGTTTTGCTCCCGTGGAATATGTGAAAATAAGCAGCCAATATCCAAGGATAACTCAATGGTTTCGTACACCAAACTCCACAGTTGCCACGACTTGCATTCCTTCCTTTGACCCCAACCGATTCCTATGGCTGAGTCACCTTCTACTATAACCCCAGACGCCTCCATGACTGGTAGCCTCAATTTTAGAGGTGTGATTCAGCCTCTTGTCAAAAAAAAAAAAAAAAACTCCAGTCATGGGAGGTATTCAGCAGTCCAAGTAGACCAATCAGCAGCCTATAGTTTAAGTTATAGAAGGAATACCAGTCAATAACTTCCTGTTTACAGCTCTTAACAAAATAGAGTTTAAGAAAAAGGATGAATGTAGGAAAGGAGGAAAGGAGGAAAGAAGAAGTGATATGGAAGACTAGGGAAGGATATGAAATTAGATGAAGAATAGGGAGAAGAGATAGCACTTGATCACAAGGGAGAGAAGAGAGAAAAAGAAGAGAAAGGGACACAACCCACACAGCCGAAGGCCTCACAAAGCTAAAATTTTATTCAAAAATTTTCATTGCCCAATACATGTCGTGGCCCTTTGATTTATAGAAAAAAAAAATTACTAAAACCTAACAACTTTCCTAAAATAGAAACTTAGACCCTTTCTAATTTCTACCTTCTAAAACATAAGGTTTCTAAAGACAAAATAAACCACAACAAAGGGTTGTCAACCAGCTAATAGTGGGGCCCCTTTGTTGACTTTGGCAGCCCACAAAAGGGACAAAATATACTAGGGGGATAACCAATACTCTAACTACCTATTCTACCCTTGGCTCATGAGCCTTCTTACAATGAAATACCCTCAAGACTAAAACCCCAAAACTATGGCATTATTGGCCTTATTACATGCTTATCTTAGAGACTAAAATCCAACAAATTAAGTCCTAAAACACCATGGCCAACCAGCTATCTTCTATGTCCTTCCCTTAGGCTTGGGCTTGGGCTTTCACACAGGATACTTGGCCATTGAACTGTTGTTGTATCAACCCCCCCTCTTAAAAGAACTCAACCCCATTGTGTTTAGGGTGGTCTAAGAATGTTTTCTCCTTCGTAGGGTACACATGTGAGCATAAACGACCTAGTTGTCTTTTTGAGTAGGTGTTTTTGTAGCCACAATGCTGCACCTTCTTGTCAAAAATCCATGACTATCCATAAAAAATGTAACACAACTTTAATGGAAGTACATCACATTGTACCTTGTCATTGAACCCGCAAAAGAGAACAGGTTAGCAAGTTTCTCTCATTCACCTTTAAGTTGGTGTTGTTGACCCATGCTACTTAATAAGGACTTGGATGTGGTTCAATTTTTAACCCAAATTTCTTCACAGCATTTTCAGATACTATGTAACACCCTGAACATGTTTCATGTACTATGTAAGATTATAGATGCATAATTGATGGACCATAGTTAATTATACTTTAAGTTTATTAGTGGTATTTTAGCGCACACAAGTGAGAAAATTTAATCAAACATAAAAGGGAAAAGAAGGAAATAACAAGTCAAGGGCATAACAAGTTCTGAAGCTGTCCTAGACAGCCAAGACAACTTCATAAATAAACTTGAATCAATCCCGTAGGAATCATCCTACAAATCATATATCATTGGAAAGATCTATGAGTCTACTTTCCCATGTCACAAACGGTGAGTGAATTGAAAGTTCCTAGAAGAAGAAATGATAATACCAAGTGTCTATGCCATCTGGTATTGTCTAAGTCCGAAGATTTTGAAGTAACTTTAAAAATACACCAATAGAAATGTATGAAAAACTAGTGAGAAAAATTTATGTCATTAGAAAGGTCTTGAAGTCTAGTTTCCAACGATTAATTACAAGTTTTATAGAGAACTTTCCCACCGGGTGTCTTTGCTAAAAAAATTATAGGTAAGATGATGTCATAAACGTGAAAAATTCTGTACAATCGCAAAAATTATGATTTTTGCAAGATTTTAATAAATTTTTCACTAAAGACCTACCTACACATGAAATGGGAATTGGGGTTTCTATTTAGACCTTTGAAAATATAGAGACTCATAAGAGAGGATCTTCTGAAGAAGTTTTGTAAGAGCAGGGGTTTTAAAGAGAAAATGTAGGTTTTAGAAGAGGAAAAGGTTGAATAACATAACAAGATTTGGAATCCGATTTT
>JAOXJP010063285.1:0-15578 GCA_025762735.1 Platanus orientalis | reverse complement strand
CATCAGGGTGTGGACACATCAGCACCAAAAAGTGATAAAGTGCCCCCCAAAAAGTGCAAATCACTTTTTGGTACTGATGCGTCAGCTCCTCTGGTGCAGTTTTTGCGGTTCTCACGAAATTCGTTTTCACATAATCCAAGCCCTGTCGGGTGCATTGCGGGAACCTGCTACCCACCCCAACTTGTATAACCATTTTGTGTCCATATCCATTTTAAAACTACTCGACTCAAGTAAATCCTTATCTGTAATTCCAGTATTTTCTTAATTTTTTTATCTCAGTATATTAAATTTCATTGGAATTTCATGAAATTTTGGTCAAATGAATAGAAAATCAAAAATATTTTCATGTCGTATACAATTTGACATTTCAGACGAAATTGTTTTTCTTATAAAAATCAATATATATACTAATTTCACTGAAAAAAAAAAATTCAAAGATGCTGGTGAACCAATCATGAGGAGACATGCATTCCAATTTAAGGGGTATTTTGGTCATTACATACGAGCCAGGTACGGACAAGGAGCAAATCAAAGCAAGAGAATGTTGGGTGTACCACCACAGAAACATGCTAATCAATTAAACAAGCCTGTATCATCTGACACGGACGGCCAAGAACGTTGTATCAAATCAGGTTGCCTGTGGGCCATAACAAGGATACTTGTTAGCCTTTTGAAAAAAGTATTTAAATCAGACGGCTACTATCAATCAGAAACTCAGAATAACTCATACGGTAGGGACCCACTTCAGTCATCAATTTGCAATTTCACAATACCAAAAAGAGAAAAGAGATCGCAAAGTTGTATGAAAAGGGTAAAAAGAAACTCATAAGCTGTAACAGTACCGCTTTAATGGCGTTGCAGGCGACTATCCTTCCACCCATCGTCCTCGTCTAGGTCTTCGTCTTCATCTGACGACGGTGGTGGTGGAGGGTAGTTGAGATCGAAGCATAGAGAGCTAATTAACTTCTCCTTCCTTTTTCTTCTAACAACTTTGTTGTTGTTGTTCAGAGTTTCACCGCCATCAGCAGCAGCGGAAGCAGATGGGTTCCGCTGCCAATGGCATCTCTTGTGACCCCCAAGAGCCTGACCAGAAGGGAAGCTCTTGTAGCAGATGGAGCACTCGTGCTTCTTCTCTCGAGGAGGACGGGTGTCATCCACTGAGAACCGATCGAAGACGTCTTCTCCGAAAATCTCATCATCATCTTCGTCGTCGTCGTCGTAATCGGGTTGGGTTTGTTCTTCAACGACAGTGAGACGGGTCTTCTTCACCTTGACGTGGCCGGAACGGTGGCCGCCGAGAGATTGGTGGGATGGAAAGACTTTTCCACAGCTCTCGCATCGGTTGTTGGTGGTGGCGGCGCTGGTGGAGAGCATGAGAAGAAAATGGGCGGTCTCATGGTCCTCCGTTGAAGATGATGAAGGTGAGGTAATGGTGGCGGTGGTGGTGGAGGAAGAGGAGGAGACGGTCTGGGTTGCACTCCTTCCTCTCTTACCTGTAAGAGACCAAGTAATGAGAAAATAGGGCTTTTCTTCGTTGTTGTTGTTTTGGGGCATTTGGGAAAAATACTCTAAAGAGGAATGAGGAGATTTGGTTGATGGGGATTTCTCAGCTTTCTCTGAAAAACTCTTTTTTCACTCTTCTGGAGAGGAGAAGAGGGGTCTTTGGTTCATATGGAAGCCATGATAACAGAAAACAAGGAGGAGGAGAAGAAAGGCAAAGGCATCTCCCACTCTTCTCTACAACACACAGTCTCACACACTCACACCCTTTTCACTCACCCAATACTGCTGCTGATCTGCTACTGCTTCTACTGCCAAGCCCACCAAGCATTTCTTTCTTTTTTATCTTTCTCTCTCTCTCTCTCTCCCCTGTAAAATGTGTATGAAGTCTTTTTTAAGTCCCCAGGCCTTTTGGCTTAAAAGTACGCCAGAGAGGGTCTTGCTTTTGCCAAGTTGTCTCATGACCAACCAAATACCCCTTCTTACTTCTTCCCATATCGCCCCCTACTAGTAGACCGGTTTAATTTTGGAGTTGCCTTTTTCCTTTCTTTTGTATGGTCATAAATTCATACATTCACACGTACATACGGTTTCACATTTTGATGTGTACATTGGTGTATATGTGTCTAAATGGGGATTGTTGACCTGGGTGGGTTGGTGTAGTGTGTGAACGATTGGAATGTGACTATGCCCTAACTGGGGCTAGAGGGCAGAGAGGTTGAGGTTTTACCAATTGGGCTATTTGATCCCTGTCAACCACTTATATATGGTTAGCTTAGGATTCGGACCATCAAGGGCAACGGCTAAGTACCCAATCAGAACCGACCCATATTTGAATCCGCTTAAGATTAACCAAACCCCAACCTCGAAAAAATGCAGCTTAGTGGGTCCTATAATGATTTTTTTTTTTTTTTTTTTAAAATGTTTGTATCAGCTCTGTGACACGCTGAACACGCCCCATTTTATGATGCTTTTAACCCTAGGGCTAAGATTTTTACCCAAAAAAAAAAAACCTAGGGTTAAGATACGCTGTATTTTACTGTAGCTTTTTGTAGCGTGAACAAAAAGCATGTGTTCTGTCTTTAAATATTTTTGTCTTTTGGTGGTTTTTATTCATGCTACAAAAAACCACATAAATTTGCCACAGCAGAACCTCACACATCATGTGCATTAGCCATTGAAGATTTGCTCCCTTGTTTCCCCAAGTGTTCTTGTGGTTCAGTTGAGAGACTGCCAACTATGCATGGGTAGTGTCACCAATGTTATGGGCCTGGTTTAGGCAGGTTCAAGGATGTTTAAAGCCCATCCCTGGCCGAAGATGGGTCAAAACAAGTATGCCCGAACCAACCGTAAGACTGTATAAATGGGTTGCACCATAAATTATAAAACGGGCCTAAGCTTTCAATCAGAGATTCCAGAGCTTGGCCCATTCATTTTACAGGCTCCAATATTAATTTTAGGTCCAAGTATGGTGATTTCAGGTTATTAGGTAAGTGGTGAATATTGGTTTTAAAGGTTTGGATCAACACCCAGCAGCTTCACCAAGTTGGTAAGTTGTCTTCCTTCTTAGCCTGTTCCTGGGGTGGCAGTTCCGGACCCCATCTTGCCCACCTAGATCATTTTACCTGTTTCAGGTCAACAAAGCCCAACCCGATAAAGAGCTAGGTCAGTCAATTGCAGTCACAACCCAATTCAGCTTCTTTTTTACTTTTCTTCTTCCTATGTTTACATTGATAAACTTGGCTAGCCTACCTTTTTTTCCGGGTTTGGATACGCATAAGGCGAATCCAATCCATAATCATATCCGAGTGGATCATTCCTAGCCCGACCCCCATTACCACCTCTATCTGGTCTCTTTCTTTCTTTTTCTTCATAGGAACAATTACCATATGTACATCACCCCCAATTGGCTTGTGCTGTGGTGTGTTCACCACCTTCTTAGTTCTTCAGGTCTTGCAACAAGACATTAAGATCTTATCGTCTTTGCCTTTGAATCGAGAGATTGTTCGTTGTATTGAATGTTGTTTTGATATTTTTAGGTACTCAAGCTGGAAGAGGCCACGCGGTTTGTCTACTTTGAATGGGCAAGTTGTCTAAAGTCAGTTTAATTATGGATAGCTACACCGAGCACTGACGCACTAATCTTCCATCCTAAACAAACACTTAAATATAGGAAAATGAGAGCAAGTGCGTTGAGTGTTCACACTTGGGAGGATGATAGGCAACTCATGCCAGTAAAGGATGAGAGAAAAGACTTCCAAATAGTTCCCTTGTACTGCTGTCAAATATGTACTCCCTGTCAAAGCGGTTTGTTTGGGTGGTTGTTGCATTCCCTTCCAATAGAAAGGTTACGGTTTTAATCCCGTATAATAACATTCTGCAATGTATGCATTGATGTTTACCTCTCCCATCTTTATGCGGATCTTATGCTATGATGTAGCAGTCAATGGGCTTGAGCAGCCCTTGCAATAGGGGGAAAGAGGCAAATTTTCCCCATCCACGTCAATTTTATCCTACAAGGACACCGGATCGTTTCTTTACAAAACAAGAGAGGCTCGATCTTGCATACAAATGTCTTGTCCAGGATTTGGTGTCCAGAACACCAGGGTATGTCATATGGAATAAAATGGATGGAAATTTGAAATTTCATCTAACCCTTACCCATTTTATTCCGTTTGAAGTCTCCTGGTGTCCTGGACTCCAAATCCTGGACAGAACATTTATTTCAAAGATGCAGAATGTGGCAAGAAAAAATAGTTTAACCACAAGAGTTAACATGCAGTCGCTTACCAACCAACCCTAGTTCCCTCAACTGTGGTTTAAATTATTTTTTTCTTACATGTCACATCTTTCTCAATGCAAGACAGAGCCTGAAGTCATTGTATGAGCTATGCATGCACAAATTTGTAAATGCACAAATTATGCATTCTTGAGAGAAAGAAATAATAAAGCTTTTTGTCATGGTAATCACACAAGACGCGCATACATTCATATGAAATAAACGTTTTAAGTAAAATTGGACAACTGTAGAGATAGAGATACCATGTGGTGTACCCACTAATGAGAAGAAATAAGTAGGAGTCGCCATCTATTTGATTTGTTTAGTGGAATTGATCACCGTTTTGGAAAAAGAATAATGAAAGTGACTCTCTCTCTTGTATGAGACGTTGTATTAGATGTTATTATGCATTCTTTACAAGATGGGAAAGATGTTTGACACTTTCATCGTCCACCTTCATAGTAATCTACTCGTTAACCATCGTCATGTCTTCCTTAAGCAGGTGGGAGAAGTAGGCATTAACACATTGCAAAATACCGTCATGGAGATTTGATCTCTAGACCTCTCTCAGAGGGAGGGGACACAACAATCAACTGTGTCAAAGGGTGTTGACAACAAAGACAATATGCGGTGTGAACAATTTGGTTTTTTAAGTTGAGTTATTTTTATTAATATTTTTTGGATAATTATTTGCTTTTTAAGGCCACGGAAAAAGTGAATAATTGACCAGGGAATTTTGGTAAGTGGGACTTTTGAATTACAAGAAAACACAATTTTGACAACGCATAAGAGAGTCACTAAAAGTGTAAAAATGAGTCGCCAAAGGTGTAAAAATGAATTGCCAAAACTTTTCAACGACTCAAACCACCGTGCTGCCAACATGTTGCAATAGGTGCATGGCAAAAAGTCTTTGGTGACTCTAGAACTTTAGTTGCCAAAAGTTATTCATCCACGATGTCAATTGAATCGTCAAAAGGTGCCCCTACAGCGTCGTAAAAAGTGTACTCGTGTCCTAGAAGAAGGGGTATCAGACTTTCGGTGATGCAAAAAACGCTTCGTCAAAGACAATTTTTAAATTGTTTATATTTTATTATTTGACATTCCGTAACTCTCCTTGTACGTCACCAAAAACAAAAACAAAAAAAATTCTAATATTACTTTCCGCGACAAAATTTGTGACTTGCCCAAAACCAACCCAAGCTAACTCAAATTATCCCAATTAATCAAATTAATAAAATTTCTTGGAAACCTGTATGCACTTGTATTTATTCAAACTCAATCCAACCCAAATTTGTCCAAATTCATCAAATTAATATATCATATGTATTCATAACAAACACATATCTAATTCAAATTCAAATCCAATTTCAAACATAAACACATAATTCAAAACATATAAAAACCAAACAACCATTCAAATAAATACTAAAAGAGTACGAATATGACTGTCCAAATATCAAATTCCAAATACAAATGAGTCATGCAAGGGTCCCGCTCCACAAAGCCATCATCGATATATACAAACAAAAAACAATCACATTAACATTTTATTAATCAAATTTGAAAGAAAATATAAGTAAAAGTATATAAGAAACTGCTATCAATGGCATAAAAAAAGAGTTTCCATCCCCACTTTACAAGTAAGCAGTGTCTCTTGTATCTTCTTAAAAGCAAGAATTGATATTGATATCCATCTTGTTACCTTCATCTATAAAAAAACGTTGTCAAATAAAGGATGGCCCTAAAGCATAAAAACAATTAGGAAGTGGAACCTTAAAAAAGCTCATGGCTTCCTTTTAACCTCGGTGAAACCAATGTGCCACATGCTTAAAAATGTCCATCCAACCACTTGGTTAGGATGCATCTCACCATATTGAAGAAATGCATACTCATTCTTCTAAATAGTGTGCATTCTAATTTAGAGAGTCAAAAGTTTTGAAGACTTAAAATACAACCCTAGATAGAATACGAATGCAAAACAAGATTCATGTCACCAACCCCAAATAGCCTGGATAAAGCTTGAACAATTATTGATATTTTTCTTAAGGACATCTCACATCTACTATGCAACAATAGGAAGAGACCCTAGGATGATTAGTCCTGGTATGGATCTTCACAAGGATGTGCGATGTGTCATTCTAAGATTGATAGAAAACACATATTATACATGGAACAAGCCATAGATAGAACCTTAGAATGGAAAGAGAAATCAAGTTTTGGTCAACTAGTTCCCACTGAACTAGCTGACAAAAACTAATTCACAAATAAAGTAAAACAAACTTACAAAAGTTGGAGCAAAAAATAAAATAAAAAATAAGCCCAGAATACCCAAAATACTTCTACATCACCAATGTAAGAGATTTTGAAAGTATTTCAACATCTGAAATAAATCTAGCTGAACTATTCCGGCTGCAAGTCCTAAATAAGCACCACGTAGATTAGCTAGTTGCTTCAGTGGACTTCAAGGACCCTCGTTGTGCCCCATTTTGAACTCCCATACTTTCTTTTGGAATTTTTTTATTGGACCTGCTCTGATTGCAATCAGGTTGGTTGGCTAAACTCTAATTGTTTGGAAGGCTTTCCTCTGTCCGGTTTGGGGTGTGCATTTTAAGTGTTGGAAGATTGCATGTTCTGATAATGTCAAATGCATTATAGTGAAATGAAAAATATAAAAAACTTAATGGGTCACAAAGGCAAACTTTCTGGTTAACCATATGGTTGGGGTAGTTGGGCTCTTCCATTCAGGTGCTTTGAATTAGAGTGAGTCCTTTGGTGTGATGGTATTGCTAAAGCCTGAGGGAGAGAGGCTCCTTTGGTGACTTTAACCTATGTATCAGATGCGAAATTGACACCTAACTGGTTGACCAGCATGTATGAAAGAATACCTTGTAGTGGCAAAAGTACACTTTTCTTGAGAAAGATAATATGTACTGCAACAAACCATGAGTACACCAAAATCACATAAAAATTTAGTTGTCAAAACTACTTGTCCACTTCTTTTTAAGTGTTTTTGTTATCGATCACTACCAAGTTACATTCACATCTCTAGCTGTTCATTGACACTACCTGATGGCTGCAATCTCTACAACAACACTTTAAAACCTGGGCCAGACTGGCTAACTAAGGATCAAACTCCTAAATGGTTCCATCATGACTTCGGACCTGAATACATATCAAACTCATATTGGAGAACATATCACTTTTTGCAAAGGAGATGAGGGGTCAAGTAGCCCAACATCCAAAATATAGGGCATTGAGAATTCTCCTTAATTGGAGAACATATCACTTTTTGTTGTAGTGTAAAATGCCTTTCAATGGTATGCCTAAGGAACAAACCAAGATTTACAAATAAGAAAAAAATCATTCCATTGCCATAGCCATTATCAGTGGTCAATAGTTAATTAGCATTCAACAAAGTCAACAACATAAAAAAATCACCCATTCATAAGTAAATCATATGTCCAAAGAAAAATTGATGTTGGACCACATCAGTCTTGTTGAAGGCCAAAACTAGAGGCAACCGTTAACCAACAATGAATGTATTTGAAAAAAAACTTTTCAAAGGATTCGGTTGAAAAATGTTAACCAACAATGAGATCAGTTCCCAATCAGATATGTTCCAAGAAAAAACCACAAAGTTTCATAGCAGAGAGAGTGTGATTTTACCTTCTTCATTGGGCAATACTTAGGCTTCAGATCTTAATTCCGCAAAGCGCAAGTGAACAAAAGAAGGACAAGAAGAACAACGTAAGAAAATCTTGGTTGAGACTGAAAGAGCCGATGACTCCATCTCGTCTGAAACTTATCGATTGCTTCATAACACGGGTGAGATACAGTGACGCAAGCTACCAAAATCCCTCTGTCAGCACCTAAATTTTGACTCGGGTCATGTGATGGTATAAGGACAGCATAACAATATTCAAATATCAACATTCCAAGCACCCATGCCTTAGGAAGAACAAACCTGGACTCTAGAAGGTTAGGCATTCCCAAGGAAATCTTTCTAGATGTTCCAGTCACAAATGAATCAGTCAAAGTATCTGATTATAGCCCAAAAAGCATCATTTCTGGATAAACCCTAAATTTCTCTCTAAAGCATCAACAGGACTTTGAGGGTCCACATTTTATAACTCCATTCATGTCATCAGTAAGTTTTCCACCTCCTGTAAGCCTTTCTCCAGTAAAGCATCACAGTTGAAAAAATTACCATTTTGTCATTTTGCCTTCAAAAGGCCAATACTCACTATTTGTCATCCAAATCACTGAATTTCTTTGCTTACATAATCCTTCTTATCATGAAGCATCACAGGAAAAGAATTCATATTTTTACCTTTTCTCGACCTGCGGGCAAAAAATTATCATTTTACCCTTTTCAATCAGAGAATGACCTCTGGAACCTCAAAGGACCCCTAGAACCTCTCCTGTGTTCCAAATGGTGTAATTTCAGAACCTATACACCCCTGAGTCTCTCTTCTTCAAAGGACTCATCACAGTGCAGACACTGCTCGAGAACGGCAACAGCCAATTTCTCAATCTATGATAACTCTAACCAAGAAATGACCCTTATAGAAGCTCTCAGAAATTCATCTGATCTCCGAATCCAAAAAGATCAGTCGTCATATCTCAGCATCGGCCTTCGCTTCAAATCTCCAGGTCTAAGAAGAGAATTTCGAAGTCTAGAACCTCTGTGAAATCTCAAATCTCCTCCAGAAGGTCAAAAAGCTCACTTCCCGCTTTTTCCTCTTATGGAGCCAGAATATTCTCTAGACCTCAAAATCGAGATCAGTCAATGTCCATTTCTTCATAATCGTGAGACCATCAAAAAGCTGTCAAAAGAGCCAGGGCTTTCGTAAATTCTATTTAACAAGATTCTCTCAAATACTCCAAAAAGTGCGACGAATCAAATCTAAAAATCAAGTGCTCGACCCGCTCCCAAGAGCGCATCTGATATTAGAAATTCAAATAGTCAATGGCTATACCACTATAAATTCAAAGCTTCAAAACTATCAGAACCATACTAATTTGCAGAAAATCCATGACTCAAGCAGTCATTTCTGTCTAAACCCAGAAAAAGCGCGTTTTGTTTGTATTTGGCACTCGGAATGCCCTTAAAAGTTCTCCCGGACTCAGAATGCAGCAAGTTCAGAGCCATTTTTTCAGTGTCACCCTTGTCTTCGATAAAGCATTTCACAAACCCCTGGTTTAAGAGATGTCTGACCATTTAATTTCACTCAGCTTTAAGCAACTACAGAAATCCAATTTGTTCAAATGACCCTGCTTTGAAAAGCTCCCAGCAGCTGCCTGGGAATCCAACGGCTGATCTGTCAACTTCTATAGCTTCGAGACTCCACAAACTTTGAATCCCCCGAATATAGCCCAAAGATACATTTTACAAAAAAACCAGCAACATCTCCTGTACAATTTTATCAAAATCGCTCGAAAAATTATTTTTAACCTAATTTCCTGCTAGGGTACCGCAATCACGCGTAGTCAGAAGCTGTGAGTCACCTGGACTAGGGAGCATTTATCTCTAGGCCACCCTCGTATCAATTTTATCATCTTGTCCATTCAAATTACATCTGAGAGCTTTTTAAGCCAAAAAACCCTGATTTCACCCCTTACCCTTTTCATAATTTGGTTCTGACTAGACTAGCGTGACCGTAACATCCGTGACTTCTAAAATTGACACTGGCTGAGACGACTTCCGAGCTCGAAAGCTCACACGGAGTGACGGCAGCGAGAGGGTTCAAAAAGATCAAAAATCAGATATTATTTCAAGATTAGCTAAAGTGAGATATTTTGCACTTAATGCATTCTCATCTTTAGCCCATTTGGTGGAACCCTTAGATTGGAATCTTTTGATTCTCCCTCTCACTCACCCCCCTCTTAGATCCTCCTCTTGAATTTTAAATCCCTAGAAACCTAATCAAACCCCCTCATTTGACATCCCCAATCACACCCTTGAAAAGTACAACAAATGGGGTTGCCTCAAAAGGCATCTCCCATGCTCCCTTTCCACCTCACCAATCCATGTCAAACAAACACAACTAGATTCCCACCCTCCACCTCATTTTAGCTTGAATTAATCCTAGCCTTCCACCTATTAAAACCTACATCTAATCCTAGCCCTCCACCCAGATTAGGATAGACATCATCCTAACCATCCAACTACCCATCCTATCCCTCCATCCAGCCATTGATTCAACCAATTTGGGGCTATAAATAGCCCCAAATTCGTTGAGGTAGAGGTTGGCAACAAAAAATCCTAACCCTGAGAAGAAAAAGAGAAAGAAGAAGAAAAAATGTTTAAGTCACCCCCAACCCTTGGCAAGGTAAGCCTAAGCCCAATCCCTAGTCATGTTTTATACTTCAAATTACATCTTTTGATAACTGTTATACTGTCTAATTTATGCTAGAGCACTGCTCTAATTCAGGTACATAGTAGAGGCTCACCAGCCTCTACTTTGTCTTATTTATGAGGACTGAGGACTATAGCCACAAGCATTGGATATAGTGCCTAAGATTTCCTAAGACTCAGCCATAAATTTCTTAAGAGTTGGTAGAGCAAACAAGCTCTGTAGTGCCTAAGGAGGGGATCTATACATAGCCCCCACCCCAAATATTCAAATCGAAACCAAGTGGAAAGAAGAAGAAAGATCGGCCACAAGACAGAGAAGGGAAGACCCAATGCATTAGGACTGAGGACTATAGCCACAAGCATTGGATCCAACTAGCCACGTACTCCCAGCCACAAGCATTGGGAGGCCACTAGCTAACATGTATAGAGGTTAATAGGAGTTCCCATTCAACAACACCGATATAAATAAAATTTTGAGATTTTACCATGATTTTCAGAATTTCCGGGGTAAATCATATGTGAGATCCCCCCAACCCCACTCTCCCCATACTGAAGCTGGTATGAATACTTTTGTACAGTGTATACAATCCTCTAGCAACAATATGACAAACCAAATCATATGTTTGAAAATTGTATCTCTTGGAAAGATTAGCTCATGATTATGATCAATAAAAAAATATTTTTGCTGCATAAAACTATGTTTTAGCTAATTTAAATCAATGAGTTCTTAAATATTAAATACTTTTCACATACTGGTAAGATAAACATTCTACTTGGGACTAGCAACCGAACTGAGAAACACCAACTTTCCCCTAAACAATAAATTATAATAAATAAATCACATATTCGACATATAACACTACACATTGAAACAAAAATCCACAATAGATCTTAATAAATAACCATACAAAGCCAGTTTCTATATAATTGGCATGATGTTATCCTCCTAAAATGTTTATTGCTTTTAAATTAAACCTAAAAATGTATTCTTGCCTTTTCATTATCAAGGCCCTAAATATCTTCTGCAGAGCTCAAAAAGAAACTCATAATAAAAGACAGAGCAAGAAAGGGAAACCAAACCAGAAATTTACCTGAAGCATGCCCCAGGGAGAGCCATGTCATTGTCCATGATCTGGAATTGCAGCCAATGAAACCGTCCCCTGAAACCATGTCATCCTTGATGAATCCTCCGTCTCCACGGCCATCTTAACCCTCGTTCCTGCCGTCCAAAACATATTCAAAGAATCCTCCACAGTCTCCACCTTCACCACAAAATCCGAAGAACTAAAACCAGGATAATAAAACAATCTCAAAGGGCATATCTAACCCTGCTAGTTCAGCACCCTCCAAAATTGACTCAGCCGGAACGCTCCCCTTACTACTCTTCCAGAATCCCTCTCTAATCCCATACTCCTCTTCTAATTTCACACCAGCTGTAGCCCCAGCTACAAACTGACAATTCCACCGAAAACAATTCATACTTGCGACCGATCGTGCAGTCCGTATGACCTACCAATTCGATTCTTCATGAAACACAGAATCTCTAGCAACAAGCTTCTTAGGATTCACGAACTTACTCCATCCTGTCGTCAGCAGGTGACGACATCGTCTCTCGCCAAAATCGTCTGCACCAGAGGTTCTGCCTTATAGTTCAGTGGCGGAAAGACCGAATCAGCACAAAACCTGGGAACCGAGAAACCACCACCATTGTTGGCATCACTCAGTGTAAGAAGCTTTGTGAAACGAAATAAGCTTCTCTTCACCGTCATTTCCATCTCCATCTTGCTTGGAGACGAAGCTGTCGGAGGCGGTGACATAAATGAACTCTTTCACGAGATCGATCAATAGGTTGAAGACGGAAACGAAGTCGGAATCAGGATTTGCAAGGAAGCGAATGGAGACGATTCGACATAGGATCAAGGGTTTTGCACAGGCGAGAGAGGAAAAATCCAGAGGAGACGAAGATTGCTCAGTGTGGCCTTGGGGGAAGTAGTAAACCTTAGAATCGACAGTCGAAATTTTCACACAGCTTCCAGCGCAAGCCTTCCAAATCTTCGGATCAAGATTGCTAAGCTCGCTAACCATCGCCGACGCCATTGTTAGGGTTTGAGAACTAAAAGAGAAACGAGTTCTAGAGGCCTTCAAAATGAATTGGGCTCTCCTCTGACTTCTCTTCGTTGTCCCACTCTTTCTGTGCTTTTATGTTTTATAAGCGCTCACAGAGTTGTATAGACCGAGAGAAAGAAGAGATCTTATCGGAATCATGCCTGCCAGTACTGACACAGACACCACACGGATCCCCATGAATGATGGCTCTAGACCCAACGTAAATCCTCGTGTCGCAAAGGATATCAACCTTTGGAAAACATATGTTTGTAAGCAGGGGCCCACAAGTCCTGTGAACACAAAACTTGTGAGCATAGACTTCAAGCATGGCTCGATGCTTGCAGACTTAGCTAAATACAATCATGATATTGTAGGTGCATAGGGGCTATTGCATAGTGGGCTACTCACAATTTCTAATAAGCGATGACCCATGTCAGTCCATATGCCTCGAGCTCATGCCCACCAAACCCACTATGGGAACATGTAGATCTGTTGAACCTTGTCACATTTAATCCATGAGAAATGAGTTGATTTGACAAGATCAAAGAATAGAAAAAAGACTAAACGGGATAAGGCCCATCATTTTTGTTATATTTAAAGGTCTTAGTGTAGAACAAAGGATCTAAGAGAGAATAAGAAGGAAATAATAGAGCTCTTTCAAGTTTTATCCTAGAAGAGGGATGAATAGGATTAGTCGTCATCTCTTTTAACTTAGTTTTTTTTGACATATTTTACTGTTCTTGTTATTTTGTTTACCAATTAATATATATAAAGTCTAATGATTCACTTATCCTTTTGAGAATATTTTAATTAACACCCAACGCAGTTAACACACAAGAATGTTCATAGGTGTAATGATTACAATAAGCACATAATGAAGAAATCACACATAACCACAAGATACATAATTTATAATTGTAATGCCCTCGAATCCGGATTCAAATATGGATTCGTATCACTCCGGTTTCAAATTCGTTACTATTCATAAATCAAATAATCCACATAGTAATTAACCCAAATCTTGGGCCCATATGTAAGATCTGATATGGTCCACACAAATTCACCCTTAATTAATTTTTCTTTTCTTAGGTTCTTATGAGTCTATTTAATTCATTAGTCAGAATTCAAAAGATTGTAAAAGCATACTCAATATTCAATAATCACACATATTTGAAACAGAAGTGTGCGAAAGCATAATCCAAATCACGAGGTCAAAGTAGTATCATATCAATGTCTCAAAATGAAAGTAGTACTATAATCTTCATAGATAGTCGATATAGAAAATATACCAAATAACTACACCACTGAGGTACCCTCTCACCCTAAATAAACAAGAGGGAAGCAAATGTCTAATAATCCAAAATATAATCCCGGTACAAAGGGTCTAATAACATGCCTGAAACAAAAAACGTAAAAATAAAGAAGTTGAGTGTTTCGAATTGAGTATCTCGGAGGAGGGACCTGCATCAATGATCAATCTGAAAAATAAATGGTTGGGTTAGTCCCAACCTGTAAGAAATCTAGCAGACTATAAATAATCTGAAATAAGACACATATCGGAATACTAGCATCTTCATAGGTCAATGCAAAGAAAAACAAATATCGAAGTAGTAATCACAATCATACTAGTATAGAAAAACAATAATCACATGTCAAATAGAAGACAATGACTCAATACAAAAATCTAAGTCTGAATAATAAGTCAATGCATAGGTTAAGGCTCATAACTCGATGTTATATGTTAAATCTTGAAAGATCCAATGTTCTATAATTTCAGAGTGATTAAATTTTGGAGTTCAAAGCGTTCGAAGTCTACATGGTTCATAATGTTCGAATTTCAATATTCGGAGTTCAAAGATTCAAAGTGTTTTGAGTTCAATGTTCAAAGGTTCTATATAAAGTATCTGTATGCTCTGGCCAACCCCACAGGTAGGATCCTAATCTAGTGCCTAACCCAACGAGTAGAACCAATGTTCTTGTTTAACCCCAAGGAGAAGGGTCAATATCAGTGAGCCAAAAAGCATGTTCAAAGTACTTTCTCACACTTAGCCTTGTGAGTAAGCCCAAATAGTCAAGAACACACTTAGCCCGATGTCAAGGCCCACATAATCAATGGTCACACTTAGCCTTGTGATGGGGGCCCAAAATGGGTCAAAGGTTTGAAATCTAGAAGGGTTCACATTAATAGGTCCAAAGGTCCACACAGTTTCAATAATCAAAATGTTTTTATAATGTATCAAATAATTGTAAGCATCACATTTTCACAAATCAAACATGTCAAAGGCACATGGTTCACTTAGATTTAGTGTTAGTGTATAATTCAATATTCATCAGTTTGGAGTCACAATGTTTCACTAAGATTTCTCATAGAGCCAATGATTCAAACATAAAATAGGATTCAGAAGTTCACTTGGTTCACATAATCACATAGGAGGCATAAAGTTCAATAAAATCAATGAGTTCATTGTGTTTACACAGAAATTTCACATGTATTCCAATGAATCAAGTCACCCAGATCAACTAATAACACTCCTAGTGTTCCGAACGAAAGACTATGCAAGATTACCTTTTAAATTGATCATAAATAGAATAGATCTTGAATGGTTCACAATTTCACATAGATTTTCAAAGATTCACATGGGAAAAATTCATATTTCACATGTTCTAAAGAATTCCTTAAAAGAAATCAGTCTATACACTGTTTAAGATCAATTATCTTTCACAAAATAGGTGTAGGTCTAAAGAGAAAACAAGAATCAATGGTCTAAATCATATGTCTACAGAATTTTCAGAGATTCCAATGAGAAGATAGTCATTTCAAGCATAAGAAGCATG
>JAOXJP010063274.1:0-15578 GCA_025762735.1 Platanus orientalis | reverse complement strand
TAATTCCACTTAAAACCTTTCTAATAACAACATTGTTTAATTTTTGTTTATAAAATGATTTCTTTTTTAAAAATGATAAAACATATATTTATAGAATTTATTTATTTTAGTATGTATGCATAAATTAGATATATGCTACAAAAACTATTATATAATTTTGTTATATAAAGTTTGTTTACAAAATGACTAATTTAAGATGAAGAAATCATACAATTTGACATGTTTGGAAGTCATTTGTGTAATGATTGGTAATTATTTGTTTTTTTTTATATGATTTTATTTGTACATAAATTAAATGTTTTATATAGTTATTTGAGTCGTGAGTTTGTAATCATGCTCAACATATATTGAAATTTTCATAGTAGATCACACCGAAATTTTCATAAATTTTTTAATATTTCGAAACATTCTAGCAAAATTTCCATAAATTGTCATGGCGAAAAATCAATCAAAATCGAAATTTTGAACCTTAGTCATGATAAGATAAGAGTTAGTTAAGTTGTTAAGTAAGGTTAATTAAAGTTGTTAAGTAAGGTTAGTTAGGTCATTAGATGAATTAGTTGTATCTAAGAGTGAAGGTGACGTGTAGAAGAAAATTTTGGAATTGTATTCTAATATTTATAAAGGAAGGGGTCTTAGATCTGGGAATCTGAATCAGTTATTCAGAACTCTATTCTCCTTCCCACTTCTGGATTTCTCTCTGTTTTTTCTCTCTCATAATCAATCTGGTTTTCTGATCTACTGTATCTTTCTTTATGGTATCAGAGCAAGGAACGACGCGCGTCAATTCTTGAATCACAAATCCTGGTGTCACATCTCAAAAGAAATGACTAAAGCAAATTCCAATCCGGTGATCAAATCGTCTTCTCCATCTGTAACTGATTCGTCATCACAATCATTATCCTCTTTTCAATATCTCTCAACTTCGATTCAAAATTTTATAGCAAATTTGTCGTCGATAATCATGGTCAAGTTAAAAAATGACAACTTTTTGGTCTAGAGGTCACAATTCCTCACAGCCATGAGGGCTTATTGCCTTCAACACCTTCTTTATGGAACACAACAAGCTCCCCCTGAGTTTCTTGAAGTTCCAGATTGTGAGAAACAAGTTAATCCAGAGTATCTTGCTTAGGTCACACTCGACCAGTAGCTTTTGAGCTGCCTCTTCACATCTGTAGCGGAAAACATTCTCCCACTCATCCTACAGTTTGAGAGAGCAAGTGATGCCTAGAAAGTGCTTGAGAAAAGGTTCTCTTCTCTATCTCGCTCAAATATCCTCCAATTAAGAACTCAGATCCTATCCAGATCTTTTACGATGATTGATTACCTTCAAAAAGTTAAAATAGTGACAGACACTTTAGCTACAATATCAGCCCCAATTGATGATGAAGACTTGCTTCTGCATTTATTGAACGGACTGCCATATGAATACAATGCCTTCAAGACAACAATTCCTATGAGATCTCAGCTGATATCCAGTTTGGAGCTCCAAGATTTACTTTTAATTAAAAAACAATAGATACCAGTCCTAGCTGAAGAAAATACGTCTTTTTCGTCTCTGGTTTCATTTGCATTCATCTCAATTCAAGATTCTGGTAGTCCTAATTCAGGAAACAAAGGGAAATTCTATAAATCAAAAGGAAAAGGGAAGTTTTGTAATAACAAGCTATATTGTCAGATCTATCTCAAACCAGGTCACTCGGCTGTGGACTGCTACCACAGGATGAACGCAAATTATTAGAGAAATTCTTATGAGAATTAGTTTCCTCATAACAAGATCTTTGATCGAGGTCAGTTAGGACTTGTTGCAGCATATTTAGCTGCACCTGCAATTACTTCTCTGTATCAAGGATTAAACAACTTCCATGGCTTTCAAAATACTTTTCCAACTGCTCAAGATCTGACTTGGTACTTCGATTCAGGAGCTACTAATCATATAACACCGGACATAAATTCTCTATCTCTGCATGCTCCGTATCTTGGTCCAACCAAAGTCATGGTAGGCAATGGCCAGAATTTACAAGTTCTGAACACAAGAAAGGATATACTTCCTACACCATCTTACTCCTTTAAATTGAGCAATGTTCTACATGTACCTACAATGTCTACCAAACTATTGTCTGTGCATCAACTTACAAAAGACAACAATTGTCTTGTATGATTTGATACTAACCATTTCTATATTCAAGACAAAAATTCAAAGGAAGTGATCTACAAAAGCCTCTATAAAAATGGAATATATCCTGTTTCAAGTGTTCCCCTCAATAAGCTGGCTTATTCACAGCCTGTGGTCTACCAAAGCAAGAGATTAGAGCTACCTACCTAGCACAATCGGTTGGGTCATCCGTCCAAATACACTTTACATTCAGTTTTATCACAGTTCTTAAATGTACCTTGTTCTGATTTTCCTTCGTGTAAATTGTGTTGTAGCAAAACATCATAGAATTCCATTGTCTGCTTCTATTATAAATTTCCCACTTGAAATGATTCATGCTGATGTCTGGGGTCCCTCTTCTACCTCAACCTTGTCAGGATATAGATACTACTTACTGTTTGTAGATGGGTATTCTCGGTACTCTTGGGTCTTATCTCTTAAAGAAGAAGTCAGAGGTCTTTACTATTTTTTCTCAATTTAAAACCAAAGTTGAAAATCTATTCTCCACAAAAATCAAAATATTCAGGTCAGATGGTAGAGGTGAGTTCGTAAATAAGAAATTTCAAGAATTATTTCAATTTACTCGAATAATCCATCAGATAACTTGTCCCCACACCATCTCAAAATGGTATTGCTGAAAGAAAACACAGACATTTAGTTGAAATCACTGTAGCTTTACTCAATACAGCTTCTATGCCATTACACTTTTGGGGTGAAGTTGTACTTATAGCTACCTATCTTATTAACCAATTACCAACTAGTGTACTAAATGGTGATTCACCTTATCACAAATTGTTCAACTCAATTCCAGATTATCAGTTCTTAAGAGTATTGGGTTCTATGTGCTTTCCTTGGTTAAGACCTTATGTCAATAACAAACTGCAACCCAGGTCTACTAAATGTGTTTTTTTAGGGTATTCAGCTACTGCAAAAGGGTACAGGTGCTATGATTGTAAAAATGGAAGAGCATACATTAGCAGGCATGTGTTGTTAATGGAGGATAAATTTCCGTTCGCACAGTCTGAAGACCAACAAGTTAAAGAGCCGGCAATGCCAATTTTGGGATTTGATCCTTGCTCCATTTTCCTTTAAGTGTCAAGCATAGCTTCGGCACTTTCTACACCTTAGAATGATTCAGGAGCTACAGATTCAATGTTCAAGCTTCAGTCGGTACAGGTGTCATCAATAAATTCAGAGATTCAAAGGTCCAATTTAAATCTTACTTCTAGTAGCTCTCCATTGCATGTGATCCCAATTACATTGAATACAAATGCATCCTCACCGTCAGATAGGCCAAATAAAACACAGTCATTAGATAAGCATCATCATTTAGCTGGTTCTATGCACTCCTTTTCTCAGCCTATTGATGAGCATATTCAGTTATTGCCTTCAGATAAAAACAATATCACTTCAAATAATGTTTCTTCTTCATCCAAAGGATTATCTTCTTCGCCTGATAACCTGGATTCTGACCCGACTCAAAATTTAGGTTTTGAAGTATCTGATCAACGGAGTTTGCTACCAATGGTTATTTCCTCAACATTAGTCAACAATCAGCCTATGGTGACTCAATCTAAAGTAGGAATTTCCAAACCAATGAATCGGTTATGTCTCACAGCTCAGTTGAATTCAGAAATGGAACCTTCTACATATAAAGAAGCTTCTACAAATGTTCACTGGCAAAATGCAATGCAAGAAGAAATCACGGCTTTACTAAAACAAGGTATGTGGATCTTAGTACCTCCTTCCAGTTAGTGGATAATAGGTAGAAAATGGGTTCACAAAATTAAAAGAGATACATTTGGTCAGATAGTGAGATACAAAGCCCGTCTAGTTGCATAGGGGTATAATCAACAACCTAGGTTAGATTTCTTTGATACCTTCAGTCTTGTCATTAAAATGACAACCATTTGCTTAGTATTATCGTTAGCCCTACATTTTAATTGGGATATACAGCAACTTGATGTTAAAAATGCATTCTTGCATGGGTATATAGATGAGGATATTTTTATGAAACAACCGCAAGGCTTTGTTGATTCAAATTGTCCTACTTATGTCTGTCATTTGAAGAAAGCGATATATGGACTATGACAAGCTCCTCGGACCTAGTATGCTCGGTTTTCACAATTTCTAGTAATACATGGATTCAAATTATGTCAGTCTGATCACTCTCTTTTTTTGACACAAAAATGGGTTTGTAACAATCTTGTTACTATACGTTGATGATATTCTACCTACGGGTAGTGACACAAAGTTTATTACAAGTTTACTTTCTTCATTTAACACCCAATTTGATATGAAGCATTTAGGTGCTATAAAACATTTTTTGGGTATTGACTTTACTAGAACTTCAAAATGTTTCATTTTGTCGCAAGCAAGTTACATAAAGAAGTTACTACAGAATTCATGAATGGAATCTTGCAAGAGCAGTGATACATTGATGGCAACAAAATTACAACCAAGTAAAGATGCTACTTTATATTTGGACCCTACCTTCTACTACCGATTAGCAGGAGTATTGCAATATGTGACAATCACAAGACCTGATCTAGTCTTCTCTATAAATAGTTCTTGTCAATTTATGCATAGTTCTACAAACTCCAATTTTCAAGCTTTAAAAAGGATATTACGTTATCTCAATGAGACAGTTAATGTTGCACTTCATTATGCACCAGGTCCCCTATGTCTCCAAGCATTTGCAAACTCAGATTGGGCTGGTGATTTGGTTGACAGAAAATCCACTAGTGGGTTTACAGTGTGTCTAGGCAACAACCCTATTGTTTGGTCAGCTAAGAAGCAACATACGGTATCAAGATCTTCTACCGAGGCTGAGTATCGATGTCTTGCCTCAATAGCAGCCGAATTGTATTGGTTGAGAATCCTTCTTATTGAGTCTCAAATTCCTCTTCAGTCAATTCTTACTATTTGGTGTGATAATTCATCCGCCATCTCTCTGGCCTACAATCTGGTGCTTCACTCAATAACAAAGCATAATGAGCTTGATTGTCATTTTGTATGAGAAAAGGTGTTGCAGAAGCTTATGCAAGTCAAACATATCTCCACAGAAGAACAACAAGAAGATATCATAACAAAGCCCTTATCTTATGTCAAATTCCATAGATTCAAATCCAAGTTTCATGTTTTTCCCCATTTCAACTTGTGGGGGATGATAAGATAAGAGTTAGTTAAGTTGTTAAGAAAGGTTAGTTAGGTCATTAGATGAATTAGTTGTAAATAAGAGTGAAAGTGACATGTAGAAGAAGATTCCAAAATTGTATTCTAATATATATAAAGGAAAGGGTCTCAAATCTGGGAATTTGAGTTGGTTATTCAGAACTCTATTCTCCTTCTCTCTTCTTATTCTCTCTCTCTCTCTCTCTCTTCTTTATCTCTCAAATTCAATTTGCTTTTCTGATCTACTCTGTCTTTCTTTCAGTTAAAGCACAACCAGTATATCACGAATCAAATAAATACGTCCAAAGCCCAACAACGGATGGAACATGCTAAGCTAGGCCCTTAAATTATTGGAACCGTAACACTCTACCATACTCCACAGCCAACATCCATGGCAGCCCACTTTCTAGCTGCACTCACTCTAGCCTCTCATCTTGGTAGCCCTTTCCACCTTGTAGCAACTCATACTCTGGTCTAGGTCACCTTCTCCACAGGCCACCCCTTATGTGACTAGCCCCTTAAACCATTGGGATTTTAACTGATGGGGAAGATCATACCCCGACATAGGACCAAACCCCTATAGCATGTTCATTGCCTGCCCCTAGGCAGCTTGTCCCAGAGGGTCCTGAGGATGTCCCACTAGAGGACGCGCTCACCCGGGCTCTTGACAAAAGAACCACGAGACTCAAATTCCAATCCTAATGCCCCATAAAAAATCTCTACCTGGCACATCCGAGACCCAGAAGGCCATTCTATCCCGGGGGACCTAAAACCCTCCACTCCTAAAGTCGGGCTACCTTTTTCCGTTAGAACACTAGTACCACCTGAGACCCTAATTATATGACTTAAAAGGATAAACCACACCTGGAAACTATTACGTAAATAGCATGACCTCTACGACAAATCTGCCAGCAAGCTTGCCAAATCTGAAGAAAATGATAGAAAGGATAGAAGACAAGAAGGACGTGGCCAAGAACGTGGGCAATAGTGCCATGCAAGAACTTGAGGGGAAAAACGATTGGTGAGATTCACCTTGATACACCCCTAGCCCGGGCCTATAAATACTAGATTGCTTCGTCGACCAGGTATAGGATTTTAGAAACCTTAACAAGGGATTTTTTCATTTAGCTCCTCCATGCTTTTTTTGACTTGACCATCGGAGGACTAAAGCCGGCACCCCGCCGACACTAGTCCCCTGACCTTTGCCTGGTCTTGTGTGTGTAGAGCCCGCCTTGCAGAAGACTGGGGTCGATTGTGGACCATCTGGTTGGTGTAAAGGAAGACCCATTTTTCGATACATCATTGGTTGCCGCCATCTGTAGGAAGCATTGTGCTTCTAGCAGTTAAAAGGTCCACATGGTGGAGACCAGGTCAATGGCGGCTCAGCACGACCCAGATGCTGAAGCTGAAGAGGTAGAAGCTTTAGTACCCAATGGAGTGCGACCAGGAACCCCTAGGGTGGAAATGCTTGAACGAAGGCTTCAGGGGTTGACGGCCAATGTGCTGTTGTTGATGGAATAGAACCGAGAAATCATACAAGAGTTGTGGGGCCGGCCAAAAGCTCCCCGTAGCGGCGATGCAACACGGCGAAGGTCCCGCATACCTCCAATTAGAAGTTACGACAACAGGGGGGAGGACGAGGCCGTTAGCATTCTGAGCTCCCATTTTTTAGGCATGTCTCACCGCGAAGCAAAGGTTCATGTACCAAGCCTCTAGGAGGAAAGAATAAAAGAAATGAGGAAGGAAATGACGATGATGAGGGAGGCACTGAGAGTCAAAGCCCTAACCACCGTCAACGAGCTCATCCAGAGGACGGATCATCCCTTCACCACAGAGGTAATGGCCCATCCCCTCCCCGATAAATTCAAACCATCGTAAATGGAGATGTTCGACGATGGTAGGGATCCTTTAGACCACTTGGAAGCCTATGAAACATACATGAGCCTCCAGGTGGCATCAGATGAGGTAATGTGCTAGGCATTCCTAACCATGATTAAGGGACCCGCCAGGGTATGGTTTAGCCGACTAAAGCCTAGAAGCGTGTCTAACTTCATCGAGTTAAGCTGGTAATTTGTTGGTTATTTTATTAGCGGCCAAAGGCACCGCAAGCTAGCGACTCATCTCCTAAACATCAAACAAAACAAGGGAGAATCGTTGCGAGATTATGTGTCCCGGTTTAACAAAGAGACTCTGTAAGTTGATGATGTAGACAAAAAGATGGTGGTGGCAACCCTGATGGTGGGATTAATACCCTCCAAGTTCCTATTCTCCCTAGCCAAGAACCCCCCGACCAAAATAGCCGACCTCATGGTGAAGGTGCATCGACACATGAATGCCTATGACACTCTCAACGCCAGGCGAGAACCAGACACCGGGCCCAACCTGTAGCACGATAAGAGAAAGTGGGAGTAGCAGTAGGCACCCTGGGAAGATAGAGGTCCCCAGGCAAGAGAAGGAGGTGGCGACCAAGGAATCAGATTACGAGTCAACCTCCCCTAGAGTAAGTTTCTGAACTATACCCTCCCCAATGCACCTGTGGAGTAGGTATTTGTTCACATACAGGACGACCCTAGTGTCAAGTGGCCCAAAAGAATCTGTGCTCTACCAGAGAAAAGGAGTCGCGATAAGTACTGTCGTTTCCATTGGGACCATAGCCACAACACCAACGACTGTTTTAACCTGAAGGAATAGATCGAAGCTCTGATCTAAAGAGGCTAATTGCAAAGGTTTGTCATAGGGCCGCAACGGATTAGACATGAGAATACCCGTAGAGACCCCCGAACTCGAGAAGAGAGAAGACCCGAAGGGCCCATTGAGGAGATACGGATGATATCTGGGGGCTTCACGAGAGGAGGAGAGTCCAACTCAGCCAGGAAGTTATACGTGAGGAAAATCCATGCGGAAAGGAATCTACATCTCACGAAGATAGGGAGACCAGCAAAGCAACTCAAGTTAGAGTGCCCACCCATTACCTTCTCAGCGGAGGATGCCCGAGGGGTGAGCCAACCACACGATGATCCGTTGGTGGTAACATTGGTCATTTCAAACTATCTCACGCACTACATCCTCATAAAAAATGGCAGCTCAGAAGATATTCTTTATCTCTCTACCTTTGAGCAAATGGGAATTGGGTGGGACAAGCTCAAGCTCGTTCAGACACCGTTGGTGGGATTCATAGGCGACCGGTTGCTCCCACTAGGAATAATCAGCTTGCCTATCATAACAGGTAAAGGAGAACGTCAGGTGACCAAAGCAGTAGATTTCCTAGTGGTCGACTACCCGTTAGCCTACAATGTAATACTCAGAAGGCCTGCGTTGAACTGGTTAAGGGTGGTCACATCAACGTATCATCTGTTGATGCATTTTTTTATGGATAAGGGAGTCAGGGAAGTTAAAGGGGATCAAGCGGATGCCAGGGAATGCTACATGGCATCACTCAAAGGAGGACCAGGTAACAAAGAAAATATGTCCATCAACAACCTAGAAGTTCGAGATGAGAAAGCTCAGGTATTGGAAAAGCTGGGAGGAGAGCTGGAAGACATTGTCCTCAACCCCGACACGCCTGATGAAACTACCCGGGTTGGATCAGACCTACCAAGAGAATTCAAGGTCCGGCTACGGGACTTCCTTGTCAAGAACAGGGATGTATTCGCTTGGACACAGGGGACATGCCGGGGATAGACCCCAGGGTAGCCATACACAAGTTGAATGTCGACCTGGTATTGAGACCTATCAAGTAAAAGAAGATAAACTTTGCCCCTGTGCGTAATCAAGCGGTCGCAGAAGAGGTAAAAAAGTTACTGGCAGCTAGTTTCATGAGAAAAGTTTACTATGCCGACTAGCTAGCCAATGTGGTGATGGTACAGAAGCCGAACGGAAAATGGCAAATGTGTTTAGACTTCATCAACTTAAATAAAGCATGCCCAAAGGATAACTTCTCGCTCCTGAGGATCGACACACTAGTGGACTCAACAGCAGGCCACCAAACCCTAAGGTTCATGGATGCCTTTTCAAGTTATAACCATATCAAAATGTATGAGCTCGACCAAGAAAAGACCGCCTTCATCACCGATCGGGGGCTCTACTATTACCGAGTGATGCCCTTTGGATTGAAGAACGCTGGAGCTACCTATGAGAGACTAGTCAACGAGATGTTCAAGGGTCAGATTGAAAGGAATGTCGAGCTGTATATAGATGACATGCTGATAAAGAGCCTTCAAACCAAACAACACCTCTCGGACTTAGACAAGACCTTCCAGACCTTGAGGAAGAAGAGCATGAAGCTTAATCTTAATAAGTGTGCTTTTGGGGCTTCAGTTGGGAAATTTCTTGGGTTTATGGTGTCCCATAGGGGAATAGAGGCTAATCCCAAAAAAGTAAAGGCGACCCTCGATATGCAAGCACCCAAAAGCACAAAGGAAGTACAGTGCCTGGCCGACAGGGTCGTAGCTCTTAGCAGATTCATATCTCATGCCACTAATAGGTGCTCGCCCTTCTTCCACCTACTAAGGAGGGCCTTCCATTGGGATAAAGAGTGTTATAGGGACTTTATCGAGCTCAAAAACCACCTCAGCCACCTGTCGATGATCAATTAGTCAAAACAAAAGGAAGTGCTCTATGTGTACCTATTGGTGTCGAAAACAACGTTAAGTTCAGTTCTGTTAAGGAAAGAGGACGGGGCACATGTGTTCGTGTATTACACAAGCCGAGCCTTCCGAGGAGCGGAGAAAAGATACCTGAGGGTAGAAAAAATGGTCTTTACTTTGGTTATCACTACTCGGCAATTGAGACCCTATTTCCAAGCTCACACCATCCGGGTCCTAATGGACCAACCACTCAAGACGATATTGTATAAGCCCGAGACTTTGGGAGACTAGTAAAGTGGTCGATAGAATTAAGTGAATTCGACATTGAGTACCATCCTCAAGGGGCAGTTAAGGGCCAAGTCGTCACCGACTTCATTGTTGAGTGTACCCACAACTAGGACGCCGAGCCCGGGCCAAAGGTCACACCTTAAGAAGGAACCGACCAGGATGAATGGGTTGTGCATGTGGATGGATCCTCCACCAATGTTGCCACAGGGGGAGGGGTCATCCTGATCACACCAGAAAAACTGAAACTCGAATATGCCATTAAATTTAAGTTCAAAGCGACCAACATCGAGACCGAGTATGATTCAATGATCATAGGGCTTCGTCTTACTCGCGAGCTTGGGGCGAAGGAGGTAAAGTCAAGAGCGATTCCCAATTGGTGGGAGGACAAGTACAAGGGGATTATGGGGTGAAGGATGACTGAATGAAGCAATACCTCGCCATAGTAGAGGAAGAAAAGTCCCAACTTAAACGCTTCATCATTCAGTGAATCCCCCGGGAGGACAATGAAGATGCCTACAGGTTAGCCAAGCTTGCATCGTCTACCCATGAGGACTTGGCCCCGGGAATCATCTTAGAACACCTCCTTCAGTAGAGTATCAAGAGTAAGAAGGAAAGGAAGGTCAACATGGTCAGCCCCACGCCTGGATGGGCTAGCCAAATAATAAGATATTTAAAGGATGAACAATTGCCTGAAGACAAGGAAGAAGCTAGGAAAACAAGGATGCGGGCCAGTCGATATCTGTTACTTGACAATGTCCTCTATAAAAGAAGCTTCATGCTCCCTCTACTCAAATGCTTGTCTGAGGAGGAAGCCGACTACGCACTTCGATAGATCCATGAAGGAATATGTGGGAATCACTCGGGAGGAAGATCTATGGCCTACAAAGCAATCAGGGCTAGATACTATTAGCCCTCTATGCAGAAAGATGCTGCCCTCCTTGCCCAAAGGTGTGACAAGTGCGAACAATTTTTTAGCATCCCTAAGAAACTGGTAGAAGAATTGACACCTATAGTAGGCCCGTGGCCCTTCACGCAGTGGGGGATTGACATAGTCTGGTCGTTCCCCAGGGGAAAGAAGTAGATGAGATTCTTGGTGATAGCTATCGATTACTTTACTAAGTGGGTGAAGGCTGAGGCCTTGGCAAAGATTACTGAGAGAAACATCTAGGACTTCACTTGGAAGTTCATCATCTGTCGATTTGATATTCCCTGGGTCATCATTATCGACAATGGGAAGCAATTCGATAATGCTCGATATCGAGAATTCTACGCAGAACTCAGCATAACAAAATCATTTCTCCTTGCCAGCTCACCCCCAAGCCAACGGCTAAGTAAAAGTCACCAACATAACCCTCTTGAATATAATAAAGAAAAGGTTTGAAAGGTTAAAAGGCTTGTGGCCCGAGTAACTCCCAAGTGTTATGTGGGCATACCGTACCACTACAAGAATTCCCATGGGGGAGACACCTTTCTCATTGGCCTTTAAAATAAAGGCGGTAGTACAGGAGGAGATCGGGATGGCTATACACCGAATGGCAAACTTCGACCCAAAAATGAATGAGAGGGGACTCAGGAACAACCTTGACTTGCTAGAGGAGAAAAGGGATGAAGCTGCGTAGCGAGTAGCCGTCTACAAGCAAAAAATAGCTAAATATTATAATTCTCGAGTGAGGGCAAGGAGGTTCACTGTTGGAGACCTAGTGCTCAGAAAGGTCACCCATGTAACTTGAGACCCAACAGAGGGAAAACTCAAGCCAAATTAGGAAGGGTCATACTGGGTGACACAATATAATAGGCCCGAGACTTACCACCTCGAGACAATACGAGGGGAGCTTTTACCATGGCCCTAGAATGTAGAACATTTGAAAAAATATTATCAATGAAATTCAAATTACAGTATTGACTATCAAAATGTTTTAAACTACGTAGGGTTGATAGAGGTCACGAGGATGAGCCGATAGACAGTAGGTCACGAGGACGACCCCAGGTCACGAGGATGACCCGACCTACAATAGGTCACGAGGATGACCCCAGGTCACGAGGATGGCCTGACCGACATCAGGTCACGAGGATGACCCGATCGACACCTAGTCATGAGAATGACCCCAGGTCACAAGGACCACCTGACCGACAGTAGGTCACAAGGATGACCCCTAGCCATGAGGATGGCATGGCCTTCAGCCTCTCAGGCTACAAGACTAGCATAGGGTTAAATGACTAACCCTCAGGTCATGAGGATGACCCCTAACCATAAGGATGTCACGGCCTTCGGCCTCTCAGGCTACAAGACTAGCCCGGGGTTAAACGACTAACCCTCAGGTCATGAGGATGACCCCTAGCCATAAGGATGGCATGGCCTTTGGCTTCAGGCTACAAGACTAGCCCAGGGTTAAACTACCAACCCTTAGGTCACGAGGATGACCCCTAGCCATGAGGATGGCGTGACCTTCAGCCTCAGGCTACAAAGAGCTCTGAATCTTCATGATAAGTGACCTTAGGCTTAAGTAAATACGAAGCAAAGAAGCCTCGCAAATCAACCCCAACCTCACCAGAAGTGGCTATACTATCGGGTATATGCATCCACACCTTCCCGCATGCATTACTAAAACCCAGGCAGACATGTAAGCATCCCCGAGGACACTAAATAGCAAAAGCTTAAACCTGCGAAAGTGACGTCGGGAATCCTCACATGCCAAGACGCCTGGCCGACCCAACACCAAAAACCTTTTTATTCAGTTAAATTACACACATTCAACATTAAAGTAATCGATTACGAGGAGTCCTGGTTCCAAGTAATTGTCGCAACTATAAGCGGCCTACTACCACATTACACATCTACTAGAATAACGACAAGATAGAACCTCTACGTGTTGACGCCTGGGAGGTTTCTATCGCTAACTAAGCCTCTCACTACTCGAGAAATAGGGGATGACCCCACCGACTGGGTTCTTCCCTACCAATCGTTAGCCGCGAAGAGTACACGAATGACACGACGCTCACATCAACACTTAAAACACACAATTAACAAAAGATTTTCATTTATATACATATATAGAATGTATAGCATAAAAAAAGGGGGGGCCTAAAACTATTCCTCGGGGTTGGCATCCCCCATTACAACGTCTGGACCCTCGGGCAAGGTTCAAAATGTCGGTGTCGGAGGAAATATCGGTTAGGCCAAAATAAGACATATATTAGAAATGTCGAAAATATCGAAAAGAAATATTGTAAAAATCATGGAAACTTAAGAAGCATATTCTAATCTAACTACATATGCACAATGAAACAAATAGATTCATTAGGCATGATAGCTTATTTCAGTACACTTGTATTTTAATATTTTTTTAAAATACGCATGCATATATAATGGTTGACAAAAATATTATAATCTAACTATATAAGCATATGAGAACAAGTAGATTCTCTTCATTTTCTTCTTTCTTATCTTCAACTTCTTCCTTTTCCTCCTTTTAACTTTCTTTGAAATTTATCGTTTTTCATATAATTTTTTTTTCATAACAACGTAATGTTGATAACTTGATATTAGGCAATAATACTCCGTGAAAGGGGAATATTCGCTCAAACACATCAACATCGTACATCATGTTGACCAAAAATTGAATTTTTTTAATGTACACAATATTTTGTGTCGGTATAGGAATATATCATGTCGGTCCTAGTAGACATGGACATATGTCGGAAGATATTTAAGATATTTCAAGATATTTGATACCATGATCTAGGGTCAATTGTGTCTTTAAAGTGGAATTAGGGGTTTAATTTTTGTTTTAAAAAAAAAAACTTTCTCCTTCGATCATGTCAGAAATCTTTGGCATTCCAAAAGGATAAATCTGGAATTTGACAGGGGCAACCAAGTTGCAAATATAAGAACTAAAGATTGGGTTATCTCCCATTTTGGGAAAGGCTCTAAGAAGGTCCAACGAGAGAATGACGATCGTGATGGTTCAAAGTAGGGAACTTATCCAGTTATGAATACGTCAGAAAATCTCGGGGGTCGATGGGAACAAAGAGAAGCTTCGGGAAGGGGCATGGCTCAAAATCAGGCAATTATAGTAAGGGAAGATGTCACAGACAACCTAGAAGGGGGGGATTCTCATGAGATCCGTAGGGGCTTCATTACTAATGATAAGGTCACACAAAATGGGGAGGATGTTTCCTTGGAGAAATTGGAAGAGCAGGAGGCGGTTCTGTTGCAAGCGATTGCCCCGATGGAGGATCTTGGCAAGAAACACCAGGGAGATGATACTTGTGGACGACCAAGCCCAATCAATAGCAGAAGTTTTGAGTTGGGTATTAAATCAAATGGAAGCTGTGAGTCATTTTTTGGGGGCTTCGTTTTAGGGGGGTTGAGAAACAAGCGATGGAGTTATTTATGGCACTCAAAGGAGAGATATCTTTATTCGGTTCAGTAAAAGAATTTCGCAGGCTCCACAGGGAAGTGAGTAAATGAGCCCCAACAATTAAATTTGTAAAAAGAGGAAGCAACAAGGGGAGGCAAGGGAGTAGATCCCTTGGAGGATTTTAGTATTCGCAGGTTGTTCTCGCTGTCTTTGGGAGCTGCTAGTTTGAAATGTCATTATTTGTTCTATCTTGGAATGTCAGAGGTCAGGGCCGTGTGGAGAAGCGAGCAGTTGTTAAGGAAGTTGTGAGATCAAGCAAAGTAGACGTGATTTTGTTGCAAGAGACAAAGATGAACATATTTATTTATTTATTTTGATAAATTACATCACTTTATTAAAAGAAGAAAGGGAAACTAATACAACACGGGGGAGGAGGCCCCACTATCAAACTTCCAGGATACAATTCTTACACACTATAGACTAAGAAATAACCCCCTATTAGCCAAAACATCGGCCTAACCATTCTGATACCTATTAACATGAGAAAGAGAAATAGAACATATTTAATTAGAACGTGATACACTAGGTATTTTCACTTTCCTACTGTAGATGAAGTTTGCTTGTTTGCTATTGGGGCTTCAGGGGGCATCTGGGTGATCTAGAATACGGGCATAGTGGAGGTGGTTCAATCCAAGCTAGATACTTTTTTAGTATCCATTAGATGATGGATCAAAGAAAAAGAGGAGTTGTGGGTGATTACAGTGGTCTACGGACCCTGTGCCAGCAATATGAGTCAGGCCTTTTTCGCTAAATTGGATGGAATCAGGGAGTCTTAGTAGGGTCCGTGGTGTTTGGGGGGAGACTTTAATGAAATAAGAATTCCGGGGGAAAGATCTAGAAGAGTCAGAAATGTTCGAAATATGAACAAGTTCTCGGAGTTCATTGATAAGCATGCACTAAGGGAATTGCTAGTCTTGGGAAATACTTTCACTTGGTCAAACATGCAGGAAGGTC
>JAOXJP010063264.1:0-15578 GCA_025762735.1 Platanus orientalis | reverse complement strand
GGTGTAAATCACTTCTTGACAGGGGCAGTGGTTAGTGCTAAGTCAAGGGGAGTGCTCCCAATCCTTGGGTTTTAGTTAAGTGGGATTTGTTGCCCCTCCTAAAATGTCTTTAACCTACCCATACATGTAAAGGGGGATACATTACTTGAAAAAGTGATTTACACTTTTTAAAGGAGGGTGTAAATCACTTTTTGATGTGATGTATAAACAATATATATCTTGAAAAAATCATACATTTTCTTGTATTCGAGATCAGTATAAATAGATACAAGTATAGTTGTATAATGTAACAGAAAGACAAGATTTTAGAAACTAAAAAGTTGTACAACGGTTACTAGAGAGCTGTATTGTATTAATCACGTTGTAGACAACAGCAGAAAATCATTCGGTTGGAGGTGGCAATCTTTCCAAATTTGATTTTTGTCGATTATCACTTATACACCCCTGCATGAATTGGGCTAATTTGTTGACTGAGAAGGCGATGTCTAGTCGAGTGAAGGATAGATATTGAAGTGCACCAATGACCTGTCTGTATTCAGTAGCATCAGTAAGAGAGGAGCCATCTTGGAGCTTGAGAGTGATACTTATGCTCTGAGGGGTTTGGACATCTTTGGCACCATCCATCTTGACCGGATCAAGGAGGCCACGAATGTACTGATGCTGGCTAAGAAACATTCCAGTAGATGTGGGGATAATTTCAATGCCAAGGAAAAAATGGACAAGGCCCAAGTCCTTAATAGAGAAACATTTGCTGAGCTTGTGAATGATCTCATCAACAAGGGAGGTGGTGCTGCCAGTGATAAGGAGATCATCAACGTAGACCAGGAAGTACATAGTGTGACTATCTACATGATAAATGAATAACGAAGAGTCCGATTTGGACTGAGTGAAGTTCAAATCAAGAAGAGCACCTTTGAGCTCATTGTACCACGCACGAGGGGCTTGTTTTAAGCCATAGATGGATTTCTTCAACTTGTAGACATAATTAGGAAAATTTGTGTCAACAAATCCACGGGGTTGCGCCATGAAGACATCTTCCTCAAGGGTTCCATGTAGGAAGGCATTGTTGAAGTCGAGTTGGCGAATGAGTGAGCGATGTATAAGAGCAATGGAGAGGATTGTCCGAATAGTGGTAAGGCTTAACGATTGGACTAAAATTTTATGTGTAGTCAAGGCCAGGCCTTTTATGGAAGCCTTTGGCAACAAGGCAAGCTTTGTATCGGTCGATGCTACCGTCAGGCTTCCTCTTGATTCGGAAGACCCACTTACACCCAATTAGATTTTGAGAAGATTGAGGAGGGACTAAGTCCCATGTACCATGCTTAACCAAGGCTGTGAACTCTTGTGACATGGCGTGCCGCCATTGAGGGTGTTTTAGTGTTTGACTGACACAAGTTGGTTCAAGAGTGTCGGGAAGTGGGTGTTTGGTGACAAGGTACATGTGTTTAGGCTTGTAAATGTTATTCATAGAGCCAGTGGTCATCCTATGAGAGGGAGGGGGTGCGGGTGCAGCAAGGGCAGATGATAGATTAGTGTTATCAAAGGAAAGGGATGGTATAGGTTGTGGAGTGGGAAGAGAGAATATACTTGGTGATGACGGTGGTGGATCTGGTGGTGCAAGGGAGTGAAGTACTTCAGGCAATGTGAGAGATGGAGGCACCTAATTCACTAGCGGGACTTGTGGGAGAGAACCAAAAAATTCCACAACAGTAGGTGGTTGTTGGTTGCTATCAGGAACAAGAGAAAACTGATGATCAACAGAGTTAGAGGAGATATGAAAGGTGTGTTCGTCGAACACGACATGGTGAGAAAGGTAGAGGCAGTGGGTCTTGACATCGAGGCACTTGTAAGCACTTTGAGTGAAAGAGTAGCCGAGAAAGACACAAGGAGTGGATTTGGGATCGAGTTTGCTGTTGTTATATGGTTTAAGCCATGGATAACAAAGACAACCAAATGTGCGGAGCTTGAGATAATTTGGTGGGCGATGAGTGAGGGATTCAAAGGGAGTTTTGCCATGTAAGAGAGGGGTGGGCATGCGGTTAATTAGATAACATGCTGTCTCAAAAGCGAAAGACCAGTAGGACAAGGGAAGTTTAGAGTGATGAAGAAGAGTAAGACCAGTTTTGACTAGATGACGATGCCGACGTTCAGAGACACCATTGTGTTGGGGCATGTGAGGAGGGGTTGTAAGGCTAGTGATGCCGTGTTTAGCGAGGAAGGGACGGAGTTAGAGGTACTCGCCACCGTTATCAGTATAGAGGTGTTTGATGGTGGTGGCAAACTGATTTGTGATGTAATTTTGAAGATTAATGAAAACACTCTCAACATCAGATTTTTGCTTGAGAGGGTAGAACCAAGTGAACTTTGTGAAATGATCAATGAAAATAATGTAAAAACGGTAACCATTGATTGATTTAATTGAAGATGGACCCCACACATCCGAATAAATTAATTCAAATGGCTGAGAACTAGTCATAGATGAGGTTGAGAAAGGTTGTTTGTGACTTTTATTACATTGACAGGAAACACAAAGGCTTTTCTTTGTAACAGAAGATTTTTCTAGAGGCAAGTCAAATGAGCGAACTACTTGAGTGACAACTTTGGTGGAGGGGTGACCCAACCGTGAATGCCAGCCATCAAGAGAGGTGCGGACACCAACAAATGCCACTGGTGGTTTGCGCAAGACATGAGCGGACTGAGGCATGTAGTAGATGCCATCCTCACATTTGTCGTGAAGTAAATGCACCCTCATGCTCAGATCCTTCACAGAGAAAGGGAAGGGATTAAATTCTACAAAGCAATTGTTAGAGGAGGTAAATTTATGAACAGAGATAAGATTACAATGAATGGAACGAATGCAAAGAAGATCTATAAGACCAAAGGTTTTGGAAGGAGTGAAGAGATTGGTGGAACCAACGTGTGTGACATTCAAACCTGTGTTGTCCCCAATGACAACCTCACCAGGTCCTTCATATTCAAAATGCATAGACATGTTTTGGAGTTCAGATGTGATATTATGAGATGCCCCAGAGTCAAGCATCCAACGATTGGTGGCAGGTTGAGGCATGATAGTGCAGTTAGCTTGTGCCAACACACAATGAAGCCTACGACATTCTGTCATAGTGTGGCCATTGAAGCCACAAAAATGGCAAGTTTTTCCTAGTTGGCGGCCTCTTTGAGCAGGATCAGTAGAGGAGTTGTCAGTGGGCTTCGACTGAAAAGAGCCACCAGAATTGCCAGACCGAGAGTAAGCTTGCTTCTTGTCATTCTTTTGAGAGGAATGATTATTGTACCTGCATTGAGAGATATTAGCTGTAATAACAGGAGGATTGGAAGCATGTTCCAGACACTTCAAGTAGCGCCTAATGGAAAAGGAGCAGGTCATGGAGTTCTTCAAAGGTAAGAGAAGTTGCACGGGTGCGAATTGGGGCAACAATCTTAGGGTACTCCAAGCCAAGACCATTGAGAATGTATAGCAGAAGATCGTCGTTTGTCACAGGTGCGTCAATGAGTGCTAACTCATCTGTTATGTTCTTCACAGAGTAAATATATTCTGTGATGGACTGAGACCCTTGTTGAAGAAGAGTGAGGTCCTCCTTGAGTTGCATAACTCGAGTGGGGGAACGACTAGCATAGAGTCGGGTTAGGGTCTTCCATGCTTTCATGGACGTCTCAGCAGTATCAATATGAGAGACAACACCCTCAAAAACACCAGTAAGGATGGCGTTGAGCAAGAGCTTGTCCTGGCATATCCAATGCGAATATGCAGCCTTAACAGCGGCCTAGTCAGTGGTGGAGGCACCACTAAGAAAAGGACAAGAGAGGGTACCATCAAGATACCCCATAAGGTCGTAACCAATGAGTAAGGATTTGAACTGACATTGCCAAGCAGGAAAGTTGGTAGGTGTTAGTTTATGAGGAAGCTGAGCAACAACGTTTACAGCAATGAGAGGCATAGAGCTTTAAGGATTAGAAGAGACGGAGGTGTTGTTGGTGGCCATGGCAAAGAGGATCTGCTTGTTGGACCTTCTGATACCATAAATACAATATATTTTGGAAAAATCACACATTTCCTTGTATTCGAGATCAATTTAAATAGATACAAGTATAGCTATACAATGTAACGGAAAGACAAGATTTTAGGAACTAAAAAGCTATACAACGGTTACTAGAGAGTTGTACTACATTAATCACATTGGAGACAGCAGCAGAAAATCATGCGGTTGGAGGTGGTAATCTTTCCAAATTTGATTTTTGTCCATTATCACTTATATTGCATGGTCCTAGGGTCTCAACTACACAAGTGGTTGCATGTCTCTCTAAGACAATAGAGGGAACGTGATGGACTCTTGCACTGGAAGTGGTTATTGCCAAATCTCCATCCCAAAGAGGCTCAAGGTATTCATAGCAGAAATAGGGAGCTTAAACAACCATACCCAGAGCTGGTCCTTTGATCCTTGCAGTTATGCCTTCCTAGGTGACCATGAGAGGTACACATTCAAGGCCTCAGATCTCTTGGACTCCAGTTTCATTAATAGAACCACGAATGTCTCGGTGGTGCTTGATTGGGTGGTAGGTGATGACGTACCGAGAAATAGCCTCCCTTTACGCCAACTAGGTCCACAGTTAGCCTAGGTCCTCTACTGAACTGTTCCTGCACACACTAGATAACATGGCGTCAAGAAGCTAGGGCCGACAGTGAGCCGGATTCTAGCTCTCTGACTACCAAGTCAGGGAGATCAAGGGGACTGTAGATGGAGCCTTTTTTACTGTTAGGGTTTTCTTACCTCCTTATTGAGTAATAAACCGATGCCTCTATTTATAGACTTGGATTAGGGTAAATAACGATGAAAACCACGTGTCTCTCTCCCCCTCCACCCTCGCACGTCACTGCCCCCATGCCCTTATATGTCCTTGTCTCCCACGATTTTTGGTACGTTTTCTCTAGGCATGCCTATCCTTTTCTCAAGACTAGTAGATTTGTCGGCAGACTTGCTACAGAGGTTATGCGCTCTGTATAACGGTCTTTGAATCACGCTTATCCTTAAGCTAACTCAATCAGGATCATCGCCCCCCGCGTCCGGGGCCTTGCCAAGGATTGGGGGCCTCGGGGTCCTAGGTGAACTTTAAGTGTCAAATGCCATAGATGAGGGTCGGGATTGTTGACACAATCACTCGAGTAGCTATAGGGCAGTTTTGGTTCGTGGTTAGGGTTTCGGTCTCCGCAGTCGTGGGGGCTGAGGGCTAGAATCTTCAGGGCCCCTAGGTCTTTTCCTTGTAGGGTCACTCTCCTGGGTCTCGTCGCTAGCTCACCCTTAGGCCAACGGCCAGGTAGAAGTCACCAACAGAACTCTGTTGAGTATGATAAAAAAGAAACTTGAAAGTTCGAAAGGCCTTTGCCCCGTGGAACTCCTGAGTATCCTATGGGCTTACCGCACCATTGTAAGAACTTCCATTTGGGAGACTCCTTTTTCACTAGCTTTCGAAACCAAGGTGGTGGTGCTAGTGGAAATCGGGATAACCTTGCATAGGATGACAAGCTTCGACCCGGAAAAGAGCAAAGAGGGGCTCAGAAACAACCTCGACTTGCTTAAGGAAAAGAGAGATGAAGCCGTCCTACGAGTAGCAGCTTACAAACAAAAAATGGCAAAGTACTACAACTCTAGAGTGAAGGCAAGGAGGTTCACTGTTGGGGACCTGATTCTCAGAAAGGTAACACAAGCAACCCAAGACCCAATAGAGGGAAAGTTGAGGTAAAACTGGAAAGGGCTATATCGGGTAACGTAATGTAACAGGCTCGGGAACTACCACCTTGAAACCATGCAAGGGGAGCCCTTACCGTGACCATGGAATGTAGAACACTTGAAAAAATATTATCAATGAAATTAAAGTGCAATTAACGTGCCCTGAATTATCTAGGGTCGACAGCGATTACTAACTTTCAGGTCACGATGATGACCCCAAGGCCACAAGGATGGCACAACCTTCGACCTTGAGCTAGAAGACCAGCCCTAGAGGGCGCGACCAACTTTCGGGTCACGAGGATGACCTCAGATCACGAGGATGACCCCAAGTCCATGAGGATGGCACGACCTTCGATCTCAGACTAAAAGACTAGCCTCGGATGACACGACCAACCTTTAGGTCACTAGGATGACCCCAAAGCCATGAGGATGGCATGACCTTTGGCCTTAGGCTACAAGACTAGTCTTTGGGTAACAACCAACCGAAGCCACGATGGTGGCACATCTGATAATGGGTTATAAGACTAACCCCCAAGTCATAAGGATGACCCATCCTGTATTACGAAGCTGACCCTATGAAGGGACCCCCTGGGCGAGAAAATGAAAAGGAACAGCCTCGTGAGATAACCTGAGTCAGACGGGGGATGATTGCATTACAGTCATCTGCCACCAAGTAAGTACGTCTACACCCCCCACTTATGCTTCGATACTACATTTAGAATACCCGAGCTGGTATTCATTCAATCTCGACTCTAGGAATCTTCATCATAAACCCTCCCCTCGCCGCTCGGGGAATAGTTGGCCGAACACTAAAACCAACACTTTGATTATTTTTACGCAAAGAATATGAAAAACAGAAATGACACGGAACATAAATTAAAAAGATTTTCATTATGACAAAATAGGTTACAAAAAAAAGAGGAAAAGAGGGAAAAGAGAAACAAGAGCAAATGAAACAAAGGGGTCTGAAGAGAAGGTACCTTCACGAGAAACTGAGGTGTACACACTAGAGTATGGAGAATAGCAGCCGTCTGGCAGGAATAGGTTGCCAGGAGATGAGCAACGAAGGCGCAAATGCTTTAAGTGCTACCTCTGGAGCGGAGAGGGTTGCCGGAAATCACCTCAGAAATAGGGGGCTCGAAACAAAGATGAAGAAAATCGAAGTGAAGGTAAAGGACACATTTATAGAAAACCCAGGCTATCCCCGACCCTACATGTGTTGTCCATCCGATGGCTGGGAAAATAAGACCAGGAAAAGAGGCGACGCACGAATCCCCAAAATTCAAAAGGCTTAAGCGACAACCATTGGATGACCTAGAAACCCAAAATGACGTGATGCTTGATCTAACCTCCTACCGGCGCATGCAGGGCCTCTCAGTTCTTAAGATGCATTAAATGCGATGCCATCATTAGCACCCGTCCCAACTAACACCTACTTGACAATCAAAACAACATGCCGCCCACGCCAAAATAGTAAAACAACAAGTACAAACGATTCTTATTCTTAGCCATCGTAGACTCGTACCTGGGAATAGGGGGCAACTGATGGTGAAAAATACCATGACCCTATAAAAATGAGACTTAGGGTAGCGACCATACAAGAAAAAAACTTGGGGGCCCCAAAGATTCTAGCCCTCAACCCCCACGACTACAGAGACCGAAACCCTGACCACGAACCAGAACCACCCTACAGCTACTCAAGTGATTGTGTCAACAATCCCGACCTTCATCTATGGCATTCGACACTCAAAGGTCGCTCGGGACCCCAAGGCCCCTAATCCCTAGTAAGGCCTCGGATGCTGAGGGCGACGATCCCGACTGAGTCAGCCTAAGGATAAGCGTGATTCAAAGACCGTTATACAGAGTGCATAACCTCTGCAGTAGGTCTGCCGACAAACCTGTCAGTCCTGAGAAAAGGGCAGACATGCCCAGAGAAAAGGTACCATAAATCGTGGGAGATAAGGATGTACAAGGGTATGGGGGGCAGCGACGTGTGAGGGTGGAGGGGGAGAGCGACACGTGGTTTTCATCGCTATTTACCCTAATCCAAGTCTATAAATAAAGGCATCGGCTTATTACTCAAGAAGGAGGTAAGAAAATCTTAACGGTAAAAAAAGCTCCATCTGCAGTCCCCTTGATCTCTCTAACTTGACCGTCGGAAAGCTGGAAGCCGACTCACCACCGGCCTTAGCTTCCTGATGCCGTGTTATCTAGTGTGTGCAAGAACAGTTCAGTTGAGGACCTGTGCTAACTGTGGACCATCTGGTTGGCGTAAAGGGAGGCTGTTTCTTGGTACGTCATCAATAGGGAACGAGACGTGTGAGGAGGCACAAAGAAACTTGTTGTCTTATGCTTGCCATGAGAATAGTTAACTGTAATTACTCGGACAACGGTGCTGGCTATCTTTGCAGTTGCGAAGAAGGTTACGAGGGGAACCCTTATCTTAGCCCCGGTTGCCAAGGTATGATATTCTCACAAAATAGATGCAGAACCGTGCTTCATTTAAAAGCGTTACTTCGACTGTTTGCAAGTCTCTTAAAGTTAAAAATATCAATTCTTACACGGAAACCATATCTCACAAGAATAAAGGTTTTCCTCAAAACAACCTTAGCCATCCAATTTAGTGGCCATTTCTCTTTTCCATTTATTTGCACGTACTCACTTCCCTTTCTCGTGACTATATATATAATATTTTCTAGTACTTTAGATTTACTTAAGATTGTTACAATTTAAGAGATATTGAACTTAAGACGTTAGAACTCTTAGCGGCTTTGAAAAGGGGTAACAATTTAAGAGATTGTTACTTAAGATTTACTTATTTTCTAGTATCTGCGGGGTGGGTTTTCTTTCTAACTGGTTAGAGCAAGCGCTATTTTTTTGGTTGAAAAGGGAAGTGTTTTAAGCCTTTACGGAACCCCTGTTTTGGTAAAACCGTTTTCAATTTTTCAGGTATCTTTGTCTTCGGTTTAGTCCCACATGGGTTGGGAAGAAAACCTTTTTGCAGAATATAAGTTATTACCTACCCTCTACTTGTGTATTTTGATAGAACTCACTCCCGAGTAGCAGCAGCACCTTGTGCATGTGCACAATCTTGGGTGGAAGCTACTATATAATGCCTAAAAGGTTAGAAGAAGAAGATGAACAAATAGGATTAGAGGAGCATGAACCTCTAATGTGACATCTCATTTTGTAAAATGAAAATATCCAAATGAAGCTTGTCGACCAAGCTACTTTGTAAACGGTTTTATTGATATCCAATAAAATATGAACATGTGTGTGGATATGTGGAACCCATTATATAAGGCCTAAAATGGATTAAAAACCCATCGGGTAAAAGGCAGAGAAGTGTGAATGAGTAAAAAACTAGAAAATAAAAAAATGAAAAGAACTTGAGGGAAGCTAATAGGGTTAGAGGAGCCCTGAACACGTCATCTCTGTTTTTGTTTTCAATATTTAGACCTAGGGTCCTTGTAACACTTGGATACACTGTCCTCGTAGGAGACAACAATTATTGGAATCTTTAAGCTCAAAATCCTCTATGGTATAAATGGTTCTTTTAGAAAACAAATTCTAAGTTGGATGTGTTATCCTTATCCTCATGACTTAGTTTTGTGATATGATGTTCAACTTGCCTAAGGGCTCTACCGAGTTTGTATGTGAGGTATCATAGTCTTTCTGGGGAGTGTAACTCATTCAGAGATAGGACTTGGTTTGAACTTAGCTGTATCATAGGATTAACTTAGTCATGATCACTTGTGCATAAAAGTGGAAGGCCTCAACTATTCTCAAGAAGCATGATAACGATACTTTCATGTCTTGGATCAGTCTAATAGAATTACATTTGGCTTGATTTCTTTTTAAAGGAATATGCAAATAGCCTGAAAATGTGAATCTCGATGGCCCAACACTAACCTAAAGATTCATTATGTGAATGAAGTTGATGAACTTAACAGTTCTTGCAGGTGATTTGAGATATCTAGGGTTCGTACCAAAATCCAACATTCTTTTTCTCTAGGGTAAGGTAAGGGTAAAGGGCATTCCGACCAAAGGTAAACCAAAAAGCCGAAAAGAGAAATACAATCTCTTGTATATGTATAGATAGTCAAAAGATGCATCACAATGTTCTAATTTACAAGACGGTCGCAATAACATGCCAAACAAAATCTGCAACTCAGTTATCATAAAAATCGTTTTTTTTTTTTTAACTTGGCTAGTCAAGTTAAGGAATCAGCATGTTCACTCAAGATCGACTGAAATCTTTGTTGACTACCTCCAACTCAGAAGTAACTCTGTTTTCCCGTCAATAACTCTGCCTCCGTAGCACTATTTTGTGTCAACCCTATTGTCACGCTAGCATTTCTGAATAGAGAATATAAGTCTTGGCGTGGGAAAATAAAGAGGCCTCAGTGTTGTCTTTTCATGGTGATATTTACACAGAATATTAAACACCAACTTTATTCGTCAATGTCGCTGCTGCTGCTTTTGTTGTTATTTCACACGCTAGAGCCACAAAATCATAAAGATTAGACAAATCCTAATTGATCAATAAAACAGCAAGGGTTAGCCGATTGGTAAGATTTTCTAGATTCAGCTATTTTTGGGGATGGCCCACAAATCAGATGATAAATAATGATTTAATTAGATACCTACAATTTTGTTGAGTAAATATTTTATTTATGTTGATGATTTGCTAATTGTAAATGAATGCGACCATCTAGACAAAGTGACAGATAATCCTTGTGATATTTACCATGTGCAAACTAGATTAGAAGTAGATCAGACACTACAATTTCCTTCTCTTTCTTTTCTTTCTTGTTTTTTTTTTAGGGGGAGGGGGATCTGCTCAAGTCTTATTTTAAGCTAAAAACTCAGATGTTTATGTTATGACTGGCAGCTATTAATGAGTGCGCAGATGGAAATTCCCACAATTGCGAGGGAATTTGCAATAATACACCAGGTAGTTACTTTTGTACTTGTCCAGTTGGAACATACGACGAAGGTGAACAAGATGAAAGTCGTTGCATCCCTTCTCCCCAAGACAAGGATTTACCAGTGATACAGGTCACTCTAGGTAATTCACTCCTCATCTATCTTAACAAAGATTCACAATGATTTGGTTGCTGTCATCTTGAAAAATTTAAAGGTGAATTCCCAAATTCTTTGGATGTCAAACTAGATTAGTTATTCTTGTCTTAAGATGTAAAGAAGACATGTACTTGATTATACAATACACAGTTATTGTTTCCATTGTGTGGATACTGTGTATTGTTTCCATTATGTGGATAGTGGAGCCTGTCTATTGAACATGTTTGCTCTCTACAATTGTATGACTAGGGTAATACTCTGGTCACATGTCCAAAGGATCTGAGCTCTTAAAAAGTCTTAACTCATATTACTGTAGCAATATCCCTGTAGATAGCATAGGCAAACATGTGGTGTACTTACATGTGAACAAAACCCATGATTGAAGAGCTTTGGTTCATTTACGAGATGGATGCCGAGATGCATCGATCTCATTCTGTTAGGCATTTGTTCTTCAATATCCTCAATATCTGTTTCACATGTTTCATGTGTTGCAACAAAGCTGTTCATGCCATGGCAGCTATAGCATTTAAGAAACATATTTCTCTAAATTGGAATGGTATATCTTTCCATAAACAAATATCTCTCACTCTTGTAATAGATGTATGTAATTGTGAGGAAGTTTAAGTAGAATGAAATTGAACTAACACTCTACACCAAATAAAAAAAAAGACGATTGACGGAAGGATCACATGCATGGTGATCAATCTTTTGAAAAGAATAATAAAAAAATAATGATAATTGTAATAATATAGATTGTACTTGTATTAGTTTTTATTATGAAAGTGTAGATTTTTTCTACATGGACCTACCTTTTTTTGCCATTTGGAGGGACAACCGGTCAATGAAAACCATCCATCTCATAGGAGACCCTTTAGATTGTCCATGTCTTTAGAATATGCAGCATCATTGTCCTTGTCAACTCTATGCCTTAATACGTATGGAAAGTTTCCCATAGAATAATAGACATACTAAAGACTCTCTTTTACAAATAAAAGAGAGGGAGAAAGACGCTCTTTTTTTTTACATCAAACTTGCTATTGGGATGAAAATTACGACTTATTAATTTATTACATCTACTAAACAGTTGTTAACTATTTATCATGCAGGTATTGGTCTTGACCTCTTATTTTTGCTCATAGGTTGTTCTTGGTTATATTGGGGATTCAAAAAGAGAGAGTTAATCAAACGAAAAGAAAAATTCTTCAAACAAAATGGGGGTTTATTGTTGCAGCAACAAATGTATACACTTGAAGGCACTGTTGAGACAACCAAAACCTTCACTGCAGAGGAGCTTAAGAGGGCAACTGACAACTATGCTGAGAACCGAATCCTTGGTCATGGAGGCTATGGTACCGTATATAAAGGAATTTTGGCAGACCACAGAATAATGGCTGTTAAAAGTCCAAAATAGTGGATAAGAGCCAAATTGAACAATTCATAAATGAGGTTGTTATTCTCTCCCAGATCAACCATACAAATGTGGTGAGGCTTCTAGGCTGTTGCTTGGAGACTGAGGTTTCTTTACTAATTTATGAGTTTATCAACAATGGAACCCTCTTCTACCATATCCATGATGAGGGCCATGTTTCTTCAATTTCATGGGAAAATCGTTTGAGAATAGCTGCAGAATCTGCTGGAGCACTATCCTATTTGCACTCTGCAACTTCTACACCAATCATTCATAGGGATATTAAGTCTCTTAACATACTCTTAGATGAAAATTACACAACTAAAGTAGCAGACTTTGGAGCTTCAAGGTTGGTTCCTTTAGATTACACTCAATTGACTACATTAGTACAAGGTACATTGGGGTACTTGGACCCAGAATATTTTCATTCAAGTCAATTAACTGAAAAGAGCGATGTTTATAGTTTTGGAGTAGTTCTTGTAGAGCTACTTACCGGAAAGAAAGCACTATCATTTGATAAACCCTCAGAAGAACGAAATTTGTGTATGTATTTCATATCCTCATTAAAGAACAATCATTTATTTAAGATTCTAGAGGGCAGGGTAGTAGAAGAAGGGAGCAAAGAGCAGCTAGAGGAAGTTGCTGAGCTTGCCAAGAGATGTTTAAGAGTGAATGGAGAGGATAGGCCTACAATGAAAGAAGTGGCAATGGAACTAGAGAGGCTGAAAGGGTTCAAGCAACATCCATGGGTTGAACAAGATCCTAAAGAGTCTATGTTATTTCTAGGTGAATCATCTAGCTCGCGTTTTGGTAGCATTGCTGGGTATAATACTTTGAAAAACCATATGATATTATCAATAGGTGGCGGGCGATAATAAAATTTCTTGTGTTTCATTACATATTTATGTTGTGTGTACTCATTATTTTAGATATTGAATCAAAAACTTGTCATGCCAAAGGGGATGAACCCTTCTTGCTCCTTTCTACTCTCCATCAGTTTGCATTTTATAATTGTACTTTGTTTTCTAAATCACATTTCTAAAAGGTGAATTATTGCCTTTTGGATCTGAATTAACTCCTATAATTTGTCATGAAATAAGAGGCAGTTACTTGGATGCTCAAAATAACAAACCATTTCAACTATGTAATTGAAGAAATAAAAACATTTTTTTTACATTGTAGTATGAGCATAAGGATAGTTTGCAATTACAATGAGTGGCATATATATCTACGGTCACATAGGCTGGAGTACAATTTATAGAGAAATTTTACCTAATGACTAAACACTTTCCATTAAGTAGTCCAAAATTGATGATGGGAGTCAGAATTGGTAATTGGGTATGAAGTGGTTATTATTTCTCATAGTAACCATAGAATATACTGAAGCTTCTAAATTATTTACTAGAGAAAGAAGTTTATTATTATGAGCGTGTAGTTGAGAATATGATGCTTCGATGAATCAGAGGCAAGATTAGAAAGGATAGAATCATAGTTGAATATGGAAGCTTAGGGGCCACATCAATAAGATACAAGATGAGGAAAGTTGACTAAGATGGTTAGCTCATGTGTGATGAATTATAATAATTACAATAGTTAGGTTCCAAATCCAGAATCCCCTCCAAAGTTTCACCATTGACATAATTTACCATATAGCCCATAACTTGGGACTACCACCTAAACCATATAGCCCATAACTTGGGACTACCACCTAAAATGCAGTCAAACATGAAAGGAGGTGAAGGTCCCTTTTAACAAACCAAACTCAAAGCTTGACCATCCCTTTGACTTTTACCCTTGGAAGTTGCTTATCTTTTGGTTAGCAATTAATCGAGCCTATCCCTACTTTCTTTTTCTTCTTCTTCCTATGCATGATTTAATAGGAACTATGTAAATGAAAGAGGATGAAAGGAAGTTGCAATTTATTTTCTTTGGGGGGGGGATATGAAGGAGTTGGAGTTCTACTGGTCATTTTTCTATCAAACTAGTACTAGATTTACTAGTAAATACATACTAATAGGCAACAATCTTATTTTCCTTAAATCCCTTGGGTTGGATGGATTCTCTATATATGCATTTTTACCATGTTTGTTGGAATGTTATTAAAGCATATTTAATAATCATATTTACGGAATTTTATGAAAGAGGAAGACTCAATAAAGAAGTATGGGCCACTTTTATTGTTCTTGTTCCTAAAAAGAATATGGCTAGTTAACTATCAAAGTATAAGCCTATTAGTTTTGTAATGCCCCCGAACTGGGATAACATCTGTATGTGCTCCGGATTTAGATAGTTACATTGCATTTCAATCCGTATTCCATATTCAATAAAGTCATTCATTCATACAATGGTTTTATAACTCATTACCTCCAAGCTCAGCAGAAGCATAAAACGTACATCTAAACATTACCATATCCATCCCATTTGTAATAGTATGGAACGGAAACAATATACCATGACCATCATGGTCCATTAATCTATCAAAGTATGCAATAGAAATATAAATCATTTAATCAACAATCATGTGATCATGAATATAAAATAAAAAACTACACAATCACATATTCACATCAAAACATAAAACTCTAAACTCATATCCATTTATGTACATCCAATCGAATATAAAAGTATTATTATATTCTTCTAAATAAAAGTCTCATCAAATGACCAAATCAAAAAATATCTCCGCTATAGTCTACCATGCATAATCAACTCCCATCTTAAGTTAGCCCATTACCATATTCAAACCTGTGCCAATTAGGGTGAGCTTGACGGGCTTAATAAGTACAAATGCAAACCATATCCAAAAAATAATAGATGTAGCTTGCATATAGGTTTTACTTACTTAAAGCACATATGAAGATCAATACGAAGCTCAAACTATAGGAGACAATAGCATATCAGTCCATGGATGCATATGAATAAGCAAATCAATCATATTTTATACCATGGACAACAAAAGAGTATGTGACATAATATAATGACAATTTCATCATCTTTCTAGTTTAAGATTAGACAATACTTCAATTTTTTGGACTCATCCTCATACTTCTTATCAATGGTTCATTCACTTATCATTATGATTCTAATACATTCATATTAACTTAATTAATTTACTTATACACTTGATTAATGTTATCTTCATTAATTCATATCATTTCATAATAGATTTTGAAGGTTCAATTGTTGTTCTACATTGTTACAACCCAATGGGAGATCCCAGAACTATGTTCAATTGGGTTCAAATGAAAAAAAATGTACTAGTGTACAACAACAACAACAAACAGCCTTATCCCAACTATTTGGGGTCGGCTACATGAATCCTGTTCTGCCATTCCGCTCTG
>JAOXJP010063253.1:0-15579 GCA_025762735.1 Platanus orientalis | reverse complement strand
CCCCCCCCCCCCCCCCCACTCCTAAGCTTTGACTGTAAGTTTACATTTATGGTGACGATTTACTGCCTTCAATGGCTCCTATCATTCCCATTATCTACGTGACTGTCTTGGCATAATATTGTTTCCCCTTGATTTTCTTATCCTACTTTGGATTTTTAAAATACTACTAGGTTATTCTCGATATCATTGAAGGGACATCCCTGCACAAGTAATAAGTGATATCTTAAGAGTGGTGTACCAATATGATGCCAACTTAAAACAATAGCTTCATTTTTGAATTTATGGGTTGAGTCCAAGATCATCTTACCAGCAACAGAACCATATAAGGTTAACAAGGCTTCACCTACAACTATCTAATTGCACTGAAGAACATGGTGCTGATCTCGTAGAAAATGGTGACCATGAACCGTCTTTGTTTTTCTCGTATGACTTCCTGTTCTTTTTAATACATTAAGTTGCTAAGCAGTATTTGATTATGCTGGGCCTATTTGATAAAGTTGGGTTCAAATTGATCTGGGCCCTAGTTGATGAAATGTCTCTTGGTCCACTTCTGATACCACATTTTTCTGTCATCACTGCAATGACGCCAGATGAGGTAATGTATATATTTTTAGGCTTCCGAAGTAATACACATGGGTAGCTTTTTATATTTTTATAAAAAGCAGTCGACTGTTGGCACTTAGCTGTAAAGTGATTTATGTATGAGTTAAAAATTCTCTGCTTTGCATATCTTGGCCAGTTCATCTATTTCTGTAAATTGTGGCATTAACTTATGAGGGAAATGAGAAAGTACATCTGACTGTAATTTACTGTGAAATGATCTGACACCATTACTTTGGAAGTTTATGAAAGGCTGTAAATAAGAGCTGACAAGATACAGAATTTTAATTCTTGTCAAACAGTTTTTACTGTAGATAGAATACCCTACGCATGATAATTGATTCATCCAGCATATCTATCCCCATATCAGGTGGCTGCTATAAGTCAAGACCTGAATAGCCTCTGACAGATAGTGCATTTTGGTATGAGTTTGTAAAAGTCTCTATGGATTGTATAGCTTTATCTCTAGAAATGAATAAATTCAAGTTAGATTTAGAGGTCTATATTTCATCCACAAGTTCCCTGAAGTCATGAATCATGATCCCCAAACCATTCCACTGTATCACCATATCAGGTGACTGCTATAATTCAGACCTGGGTAGCCTTTGGCAGCAGGTTCATTTTGGTATGAGTCTGTAAAAGTCTTTATGGATTTTTATAGTTCTATCTTTAGAAATGAATAAATTCAAGTGAGATTTTGAGGTCTATATTTCATCCATGAGTCCCCTGAAGTAGAGAATGCATTTACCTTGTTACCACTCACCCACAAATCACTATCCCCAAACCCCTCCACTGAAAGGGATGAACCACCTATTATTATTGGTGGCCTGTAGAGAGCTTGTGCAACAACTTCTATGAGACTAGATCAGACAGAAATGAATTCATTGTATAGAGTTAGTCTCATTGCTCAGACTATGGTTTGTGGCCAGACTGTCTTGGAAACTTAGAGACAACATCAATTCATCCCAATGACTTAAGGAGCATAACTGTATTTGTTCGTGCCATAACTGAGATACATATTGTATCTAGCGATAAAAGATTGTTTTGCTGGGTTCAGAAATATAAACACATTAACAATGCAACAAATTCACGAGGACGACAAAAAACTATCTCAAAGAGACATTACTTCCCCTTACCCATATGGCATATCACCCATCATTTTCATAATCTCCCTAATTTAGCACTAATCATGAATGGCTCACTGAAGGTAATCGAACACTATGCCATAAAAACCTTCTTCATTATTGATTGTGTTCTTGAAGTCTCTTATTTCTTGCTTATCAAAAAGAAAAAAGATTTTCCTATTTCTTTCCTTCCAAATATCCTAAGAAAGGGCTCTCAGAAGGTAATCCCTAACAACTTTAGGAAACTCCTCTTAACCTACTAGACACCATCCTGAGATTAGACTTTAAAATCATGTGGGAAGATCCATGGCACACCCATATGGACAAGGGAGAATTCCCACACTTCATGGGTTATCGAACAATGAATAAATATGTGGTCCACCAATTCTTCCTCCCAATATCACAACACACATCTATTTGCTAGATCCCATCTTCTTTTTAGATGGTCCAAAGTGAATTTTATCTAGAAAAGAGTTCCAAAGAAAGAAAGAAAGCATTACCAAGGTCTAGTATTACCTAGGATGTTTGTGCATATTTATGTGGGAATCATAACCATGTTTGTTTTGGGGCAAGCATTACTTAGCTGATTCTGTTTTACCTCTGGTTTTCTAGTCACCTGCCTAGATATCTTGGTGTGGTTGCAGTCACAACACTGGTCTGGGGATTGTTTCCCATGTTATGTTGCTGCTTTAAGGCCTTATGCCCATGTCTCACATTCTTAATGTCATTTGCTCTGAATGAGCAAAAATTAACAATTTGCTATAAAAGTACATAGACATGATCATGCAAATGCATAGCTCTCTAGCATCTGAAAGGAAATGACATTTTCTTATACAGTGCATATGTCTCTGGTTTATCTGTTTTATCTGCTACCGCTAGCATTTCGATCCACTGAGACCAAAGAAAGAATGTTCTAAACTTCGAATACTTTTAAGAATAGGCAAGTGAAAGTTTGTTGGTTTTCCACAAAAGTTTGATTCACTCATTCTTCTGTTGTTTTTGTGCTTGGTATGGAACCCAGAGAGTTCAAATATGGAAGGATGTCTCTTTAACATTCTTTTTGACTTAGACTAACTATTGTTTCATAATAATGTTGTCGATATGATCATAAAAGTAGAATACTGATATACTGTATTCAATCAGTGTGCAAAGATGACGTGTGATGAATATCAGTGGATTCGAGCAAAGTTTTTTTATCCAAACTCCTGCTTCCTTAGACATTGACGGCAGATAATTTAGAAGTCTATGAGCTGCAAGTCAGCTAAGATAGTTTTCGTGAGCTTCCAAACCTAGATGGATTAGTAGATATTTTCCTCCTTTTTTCTTAATGAGTTTAATTTGATGCTATCTGATGCTCACATTCCTTTGACATTTTGGTGATTGATATGAAGCCTAGATATTAAATTGAATGACGCATTACAAATAATTAATTTAACCTACTTGTTTTCCCCTGTAGTATTGATGTTAAAGTGATCACTAAAGGAGCCTTTTTTTCTTCTTCTTTTTGTATTAAATCAGCTTGCATTGATGACGTATGATGAATGTCCAGTGGGTTCGAGCAAAGTTTTATGTACAAACTTCCTACATTCTAAGGCAGTGATGCCTGATAAATTAGAAGTATTTAATGAGCTGTAAAAAGCCAAGTTAGTCTTTTTGTGAGGTTTCAAGTTAAATGAACTAGTGAATGTTCTGAGGATGGTATTTTACTTGTCATGTTTGATACCCTCATTCTTCTATTCACCTCCTCTGGGTTTACTGGAAAACTGAGAGAAAAATATAAAAGATAAGGGATGGGACCCACAACAAGTGACATGTGTTTAGATTTTGTGCTCAAAGAGCTCAATGTTTTCTGGTAAGAAGATTAGAATACCACTCTTTCCAATACAACCCAACTTTGTTCCTTCATTTGGGACTCGGGCTTTTGTTTGTTTAGGGCTGTGATCGCCTCTCATTGTCGGAGATTTCAAGTTGGAGATTCCTGTTGCTTCTTTTCTGTTTATTTTGCAATAAAATTTTTCCTTTGGTTCTTAGTTGAGACCCAAATGGCAATTGTTAATGCCATTTTTTTTATTGTAACTTGTATGATAATGTCAAATGATTTTTTACTTGTTTATTTCTTAATAGACCCCATTCGTACTTTCTTCTTGTATTGTAGATGGATGAAAATAGTTTGTTTGGTGCGATGCATTGCTGGTAGTTTCCATGGATGTCAGTGAACTTCTATAGATTTTGCTTGAGGCACATCCTTGCTTGAACGTGGAAATCTGAGCTGACAGATGTTTTCTGAGTATTGGGTAATAGATCTGACAATAAATGATTTCCTCTTCCAAAAAGAGGACCCTGGATATCTAGTTGCCTTACCCTTTTGAATGTAGTGTCATTTCTCTTTTTTCTTTTCTCCATTCTTCTTTTTATACCCTGTTTGTTTTTGCCCCATAAATTGGATTGGGGGACTCAGTCCGCTTACAGCTTGAACGGGGTTAGGTCTAGTTGTAACTCATAAACTTGATCAGTCGGCTTCAATAATTTAAAAGTATAATGTAGAACTGCTCCCTATGCTTTTGGCAGTTTCCTTGGTCTTATTAGAATGCTAGGTCACAGACGCCTACTCTACAACTTCACTAAGGGCAACTACAAATTCATGGAGTTGGGCTCAGCCTAATTGTGTAATTTAGGTTTGGCCTATGACATAATCACATAGGCTTGGGGTCGAAAAACAAAATTAACTATTTAGAGTATGAATAAAACTATACTATTTGGAGGGTCTTGGAAGCGTCACATGAGGGACCTGGTTAACATTTTTTTTTTCCTGAATGAGAAAGAAACAGGCTAGATTGTAAATATCTGTCTTCGTCCTGGACCTTTCTTTCACATCTACTTTCTAGTCATTATTTGCTGAGACCAGACGTGAAGAATGAGCATTTTTGGTGTTATCTTGTTTCTCTTCCAAATGATCTTCCCAAACCACAAGATCACACCTGCTTGAGGAAAATAACCTCCAGAATGTTTCTCTAACGTCTGGATGAAATTCGCCTGTAAAATACTTGCTCTTCCTCCCAAAAAATTCTTGACATCGGATGCTTGATACCCAAAAGATATCTCAAAGGAGTTTTTACTAGAATTGATAAATGCAACATGTCAGCGAATGTTGCACCAGTCTCCTAGAACATCCATGATAAACCTATTCTTGATTTTGCATAAACTAATTTGAGGTCATCTATGGTATATATATCCTATAATAAATGATGAAAGGGTTTTATTGATTACTCTCAAGTGTCTTGGGTCTCGTGGCGTTGGAACCATTTCGTCATGTAGATTCAGTAATTATTCTTTTCATCCTAGTTATGACTTATGAGAATCTGGTCTTCTCGTTGTGGGTGAGAAGATGACGAAAGTCTGGGAATAAGGAACATCATTCTTAGATGTTTGACGAGCAAATATTTCCTCCAGCCACTGGATCATGCCAATTGAGCGTTTTAGCATGCAATGACTAGAGACTTCGCTAGACAAGGGTGGTTTAGTTTGCTTTTGGTGTACAGATTACCTCAACAGATTCACTGTTGTTAGTTCTTTGTCTGTTTTGCTTTGGCAGTCAGTGGATGATAAGTATACGCATGGATCATGTTTCCTGGGTGGATTGTCGGTGTTTTGTTGTCTGCTTGTGGGATTTCTTATAACGTGGAAGTAGTGTCGGCCATTAACATGTTCTAGACCATTCAAGACGGAGTAAAGCTTCGGATTCAGCAAAATTTAAGCTCTCAAAATTGCAACGAATGGTGACATTGACATCATTTGATGTTCATAGCCATGGAAACAAGTGATATCGAAGGATCCTTGGATTCACTCTCCATTGACGACTGCAATTGTAACATTTTGTATTTACATAGTGATAGGGAAAAATACTGAGACCTTATAACCTAGAAAATCTCGACCTTGAAAAGACTAACCCGGGCGGTTCTTATTAAGGAAACCTGCCGAGGTCTCGTGATAGCAACCCGAAGGATAGTGAGACCACTTAAGAAAGGTTCTGTTGTTTAACGACTTTTTGACATTGAGATTTATAAAGAGGCTGTTGGGCCATCACACCCCCTCCTAATGCCTGACCCCTCAAAGTCCCTGGGACGACTCCTTGGGCATGACCTGGACCTCGAGTATCCAAGCACCTAGAAAGGGAAGCTACCCTATAGCAAGTTGTTTGGCCCCAAAGATCACAGAGAATCTCGACTGGGTAGGGAAAGTAGAAATCTCACCTCCTATATTTAGAGATAAGAACAATCTATAAGCTATTACTAAAAGAATATTTTCTACAGTTGGCCTAACAGATTAGGAAGAGACAAAATTGGAGAAGGCCACTACGTTAACCGACTAAAAACAGAAAGATCAAATCTGCACCATAATTAACGCCAGAAGATTTAGGCGGAATCTTGCTTGATATGCCCCCACTCGAGTGTACAAATAAGGGGGATGCTCATCTTAATAGGTATGAGAAAAATAACCCTGACAAGAGCTTTGCAATCTATAACCATTCTTATCGGACTTGATCGTTGAAATGCTTGAGGCCAGTACACTGTCGGTGTCACAATTCTTTTGCTTTTTTGTTTTGTCTTCCAGGAACCATTTCGCTGGAGATCCTGACCCATTGTGCAACCATTTAACTGGTGTTGGGATGCTCGTGAAACTTACATCATCAGTTGGCGTCGTATGTAGGAAATCATCCTTTAGGACCAAAGGTTTGCATGGTTAAGACTAGATCAATGGCGGCTCAACACAACCCTCGCACCTAAGTGGATGGACAAAAAACCAACATCTTTGATGAAATCCACCGTGAAGAACTTTAGGTGGTCATCCTCGAACAACATGTTCAAGGCCTGACAACAAGCATACAACTACTCATGGACCAAAATAGAGAAATAATGCAGGAGTTGAGGGGTCGAAGGAGTGAACTTAGCAATCAGGAAGCGGGATAGCGGGAGCCACCCACCTATCCCGGTGGGAGCCATGGCAACGACTGGAGAAGGGAGGATGAAGAAGGATGTGCTACCGCATCCCAATTCCAAGAATTAAACCGTATCTTCTAGGAGAGAGAAAGGATTCATACTTTCAACCATTAGGAAGAGGAGATGGAAGATGTGAGTTGAGAAATGGAAACCATGAAGGAGGTCATGAAAGGGAAAGCTCTGGTAATGGTTGATGAGCTCATCCAAAAAATGGACTACCCATTTACTCCCGAGGTAATGACTCAACCATTACTCAACAAGTTCAAGCTACCCCAGATGGAGATGTTTGACGGGACTTAGGACTCCCTCAACCATTTGGAAGCCTACAAAACACATATGAATCTCCATGCGGCACCTGACGAGATCATGTGCCGAGCTTTTCCGACCACCATAAAAGGGTCTGCTCGCGCGTGGTTTAGTCGACTAAAACCCGGGAGTATATCAAACTTCACAGAGCTCAGCCAACAGTTCATAGGCTTTCTGAGACACAAGAAGCCTGCCACATACCTGCTAAACATTAAACAAAACAAAGACGAATCCCTTCGAGACTACGTACCCCAGTTCAACAAGGAGATGTTGCAAGTTGATAACGCTGAGGATAAGGTAACCGTAGTTGGCCTCATAGTGGGATTTCTACCCATCAAGTTCCTCTTCTTGTTATCAAAAAAACCCGCCATCATGCTTGGCCGACCTGATGCTGAAGGCATAACAATATATGAACGCTGAGGATACCCTTAGCGCTCGACGAGAGCGGGAGAATGGAGCTAATCCCCAGTCTGACAAAAGGAAAGGGGAGCCACAATCCACTCAAGATGAAAGGAGCTCCCATGCAAAGGGGGACAATGATAGTGGCATAGTTAGACCTCGGGTCAACCTACCCCTGAGCAGGTTTCAAAATTACACCCCTCTCAACATACTGATAGAGCAGGTATTCATGTACATCAGAAACGACCTGAGTGTTAAGTGGCCCGAGAAGATTCGGGCCCCACCTGAAAAGAGAAACCGTGACAAATATTGTCGCTTTCACTGGGACCATGGTAACGATACCAACGACTACGACTTAAAGGAGCAGATAGAAGCCCTCATTCGACGAGGGTGACTGCAAATGTTCATGGTGGGAAGGCCCCTAGTTAGATGAGAGGACACCCGCTGAGATCCCTGTGCTTGAGAAAAAAGAAGACCCGAGGACCCAATAGGCGAGATCAGGGTAATAGCCGGAGGGCTCATCGGAGGAGGAGAATCCATCTCGGCAAGAAAATCCCATATCAGGCAAATACGTGCCCAAAGAGAGCGGTGGATACTGATTATAGAAATACCGACCAAGTAGCACAGGGTAGGGCATTCCCCCATTACCTTCTCTGAAGAAGACGCTTGGGGAGTAAGTTAGTTGCACAACGATGTATTGGTAGTAACCCTAGTCATCTCTAACTACAAAACCCGTCGCGTCCCCATTGATAACAGTAGCTCGACAGACATCCTTTATCTCCCGGCCTTTAATCAGATGGGAATTGGTCGAGACAAACTTAAGCCAGTCCAGCTGCCTCTGGTCGGTTTCACAGGCGATAAGCTACTCCCCCTCGAAAAAATCAACTTATTGGTAATTGTTGGGGTGGGCAACAAGCAAATCATAAAGGTGGTTGATTACCCATCAGAATACAACACCATACTCGGGAAGCCAGCGTTAAACTAGATAAAGGTGGTTAGCTCAACCTACCACCTTTTGATGCGTTTCCTAACTAAAGAAGGCGTTAGGGAGGTCAGAGGGGATTAGGTAACCGCCTGGGAATGTTACGTGGCCTCTCTCAAAGGAGAACCAGCCCCAAAGGAGACAATGTCAATCGACAGTTTGGAGGTCTGAGATGAAAGAACTCGAACAATTGTAGAGCCAAGAGGAGAGCTGGAGGATGTCATCCTCGATGTCAAATACCCCGACCGAGTAACCTGAATAGGGTCCGACATGCCAAAGGAATTCAAAAAGAATTTGTAGAGATTCCTTGTTGACAATCGAGATGTGTTCACCTGGACACATGAGGATATGCTCGGAATAGACTCTCGAATGATAGTGCATCGGATCCATGTAAACCCAACCACAAAACCTGTCAAGTAGAAGAAAAAGAAACTTTGCCCCTAAGAGGAACCAAGCCATTGCGGAGGAAGTAGAAAAGATGCTCAAAGCTCGATTCATAAGGAAGGTCCAATACCCTGAGTGGCTAGCGAACGTTGTAATGGTGCGAAAGCCAAACAAAAAGTGGAGGATGTGTGTCGACTTCACCAACCTTAACAAGACATGCCCCAAGGACAGTTTTCCTTTTCTAAGGATCGACACCCTGGTAGATTCAACGGCGGCCATCAAACCCTCAGTTTTATGGACGCTTTCTCAGGGTGCAATAAGATGAAGATGTACGAGACCGACTAGGAAAATATAGCCTTCATCACTGATCGGGGGCTTTACTGCTATCGGGTTGTGCCCTTCAGCTTGAAGAATGCGGGGGCTACATATCAAAGACTCATCACCAAGATGTTCAAGGGTTAGATTGGAAGGAATGTCGAAGTGTACAACGACATGTTGGTGAAGAGCTTGCTGACCGAAAAACACCTAGCCGACCTGAGTGAAACATTCCAAACACTGAGGAAATACAAAATGAAGCTCAACCCTGGAAAATGTGCATTTGGTGTGTTTGTCGAGAAATTTTTCGAAATTATGGTCTCTCAACTAGGAATAGATGCAAACCGCAAGAAGGTCAGAGCTATAATCAACATGCAACCACCGAAGAACACTAAGGAAGTGCAGCGACTGGTGGGATAGGTCACGGCGTTGAGCAGGTTCATATCCCGGGCTATTGATAAGTGCTTCCCTTTCTTCTGTCTGTTGAAGAAGGCATTTGATTGGAATGAAGAATGTGGCAAAGACTTCTAAGAGCTTAAAGGTCACCTCGGACGCTTGCTGTTGATCAACCAATCGAAGCAGGGCGAGGTACTCTATGTCTATCTATCGATTTTGGAGACAACTATTAGCTCGATGTTAATTAGAGAAGAGAATGGGGTGCAGATGCCTGTGTACTACACCCGTCAGACATTTAAGAGAGTTGAAGAAAGATACCTGAAAGCCTAGAAAATAACATTCACCTGAGTAGTCACGGCCAGACGACTAAGACCCTACTTTTAGGCACACACTATCCGAGTGCTCACTGATCAGTTGCTTAGGGTCATATTGCACAGACCTGAGACATTGGGGAGGATGGTTAAATGGTTGGTGGAACTGAGCGAATTCAACTTTGAGTACCGTCCTTCGGGAGCTATCAAAGGTCAAGCCGTTGTTGATTTCATCGTTGAGTATATTCACACGCTAGAGGATGAAGCCCGGGTGTAGGAAGATTAACCCAGTGAGGCAGAAACAACCAAAGTGACATGGATGCTTTATGTTGATGGCTCCTCCACTAGCAAGTCTGCTAGATGAGGGATCATCTTGGTTACCCCAAAAGGAACTAAACTTGAATATGCTATGAGATTCGAGTTCAGGGCAACCAATAATGAGACTAAGTATGAAGCCTTGCTCACTAGATTGCGGCTTGCTCGTGCCCTCGGAGCTAAGCAGGTGAGAGTCAATAGTGATTCCCAACTAGTTGTAGGGCAGGTATTGGGAGAATATGAGGCCAGGGATGAATGGATGAAGCAGTATTAGGCCCTGGTAGCAAGAGAAAAATCTTGGTTTGAATAGTTCAGCATGCAGCAAGTCCCTCGATGGCAAAACGAGAAAGCTGATAAGCTGGTAAGGCTCGCATCGTCAACCGTAGAAAACCTCGAGCCCGGGAGCTTCGTAGAGAACTTAACCAAGCTAAGCATTGAGATGGAGGAAGGCAAAGAGGTCAATATGGCAAGCCTCGAGCTCGAATGGCCTAGCTAAATCATAAAGTACCTAAAGGATGAGGGGTTACCCGAGAACAGGGACGAGGTGAGGAAAGTGAAGGTGAGGGCAAGTCGATATCTCATCCTCAACAACACCCTCTACAAAAGAAGCTTTACCCTCCAGTTCAGGTGCTTATCCAGTTAGGAAGTTGACTATGTACTCTAAGAAATACATGTGGGAGTATGTGGGAATCACTTAAGGGAAAAAGCGCTAGCCAACAAAGTAATCAAAGTAAGGTACTATTGGCCCTCGACGCAAAAAGAATGCAAGCACTTTTGTTTAGAAGTGCGATAAATGCTAAAGGTTCACCAACATCCCAAGAAAACCTGCTGAAGAGCTAGTCCCAATAGCTGGTCCATGGCCTTTCGCCTAGTGGAGAATCGACATTGTTCGGCCTCTTCCTTGAGGAAAAAAACAAATGAAGTTCTTAGTGGTTGCCATCGACTACTTCACAAAATGGGTGGAGGTCGATCCCCTGGCCAAGATCACTAAGAAGAATATCCGGGACTTTACATTGAAATCACTCATGTGCCAATTTGGGATACCCAAGGTACTCATCACCAATAATGGTAAGCAGTTCGACAATACACGGTTCTGGGAATTTTGTTCGGAGGTCGGAATTAAAAATTACTTTTTTTCCTAGCACACCCTCAAGCTAACGGTCAGGTGGAAGTCACCAACTGGACACTACTGAACATCATTAAGAAAAGACTTGAGGACTTAAAGGGCCTCTGGCCCGATGAGCTACCTAGTATCCTGTGGGCCTATCGGACTACAATGAGAACCCCCATCGGGGAAACACCATTCCTCTTAGCATTAGGAACTGAGGCAGTGATCCTGGTAGAAATCGGGGTAACCACCTACAGAACAACGAGTTTCAACCCAGAGAGGAATGATGAGCACCTCAAAAACAACCTAGATATGCAGGAAGAAAAGAGAGATGAGGCCACACTTCGGACAGTTGCCTACAAACACATAATGGCTAAGTATTATAACTTGCAGGTAAAGCCGAGAAGATTCACAGTAGGGGACTTAGTCCTCAGGAAGGTTAGCCTAGCGACTCAAGACCCAACAAAAGGGAAACTGAGGCCAAGTTGGGAAGGACCCTTCAAGGTAGCAAGTTTTTATAGACCCAAGTCATACCATCTCGAGACGTTGCAAGGAGAGCCACTACATCGGCCGTGTTACATCTAGCATCTAAGGAAATATTACCAATAATGTTGATGTGATTGTTTATTCTATGTTAATAAAATTTCCTTATTCGGCAATAATGAGAGAGTTCAAGCCCAGATCACAAGATTAACCTCAGGTTACAAGATTGACCTTAGGTCACAAGATTGACCCTAGGTCACAAGACTGACCCATAAGGGAGAGTTCAGGCTCTCGGGCTCAGGTCATAAGACTAACCCATCCTATAGGGGAGAGTTCAGGCCCAAGTCACAAAATTGACCCTAGGTCACAAGACTAACCTATAGGGGAGAGTTCAGGCCCTCGAGCCCATATCACAAGACTGACCCCAGGTCACAAGATTGACTCGTCCCTTAGGGGAGAGTTCAGGCCCTCGGGCCCAGGTCACAAGACTGACCCATCCCTAAGGGAGAGTTCAGAAGACAAGATGAAAGGGGCACTACATCTAGCAAAGTCTTGGGGATTCCTTAGAATGAGACTGTTAAAGACTTCAACGGATAAAGTTAAAGCCTCGAGATGTACTAGGACATGAGTATCATTGTCAAAGGGACTATGGTCAACCCTTCAACATTAAGTAAACTCCAACCTCTTATGTATCATATGAGGACGGGTGCCTAAAGGTACTCGGGCACATCATCAAAGAAAGGCCTCACATGGGATAAAAACTTAAGTTTTAGCAGTGTCATTGAAAACCCATAAGTCACCCGAGTCATAAAGAGTAAAGTAACTCATAAAATTCTCTAAGATCAGCCTACGCCTATATAGTTAGACAATATTTTCCATGAGACATTCCCATGCTTAGAAAAATTCATCGTGGCCTATCCCTACATACTTAGAAAATTCTGGGAGGGTACCTAAGGATTTTTCTGCGAGGCGTACCCATACTTAGAAAAATTTTATTGTTACTTACAAAACTTTGGGGAGGGCACCTAAGGATTTTTACCACGAGGCGTACCCACACTTAGAATTTTTTTCCAAAAGACAAAGGAAAGTTGGAACTAAGAACACATAAGATGGGGGCAAAAAGAAATTTCATTAATAAAAAAAGTTTACATAAAAAAAGAAAAAAATACATCTACACCAGGGGTTGCCAGCCCCTGGGTTGTCCACCTCAGCATCTCTCGGGGGCACAATCCCAACACCCTCAGCCTCCTCTTCTTCCTTCTATGGCTCAAAGGTCGTGAAGTCCAATTCTGAGAAGAATCGGGCAGCTTGCTTCCTGAAGTCCTTGAAGCCATCAAGGTAGCACCCGACCTTTGCAACCTGAAAGGCCTCGGACTCTTTGTACTCCACAATCGCAGCGTCGACGGCCCGATCCTTTTCTTCCTCCGCCTGGACCTGAGCAACGTCGGCCACCTTCTTCTCCACCGTCTGATCCAGGGTCGTTGTGAACGACCCCTCAATCTAGAGGTGACAGTTTCTCTTAGCCCCAAGTTCAGATCAAGCCCAGGCAGCCTCCTCAACCGATGGCAGGTGCCAGATTAGCTCACCAATTCGGGCCTCATCCTCAGCAACCCAGGCGACCATGTTTGCATTGGTCCCCTCCATCCACTGGACCTTCTCCCGTATGGCCTTGATCTCTGCCTTGGCGCTATCACAAACAACACCGAGTTCTTAGGTGGCTTTGATAAGCTGACCTTAGAGTTCATCCCAGACCTTCTCGCTAGTCTTGAACCTCTGAATAGAAGTTGCCATTAAGGCCGTGGTCTGTAAGGCCTCCAACAACTATGTAAAGAGTAGAAATATATATATATATATATATATATATATAAACAATAATAATAAATAAATAAATATAAATTCTTTACCTTGGCCAAGTAGAAAAGCATCTTATGATGCAAGGTAGAGGGAAAAGGGCCTTCAGGATGTTGAGGTCGCCAACAGGGACGCCCTCGATGAGGTAGTCTACCCCGGAACCTGGCTTGGATAGCTAAGATGAGGGGCCTACCAAGGATTGGCCATTGTCCTGGGCAAACGAAGAAGATGGCCTAATAGTGGCTGCCTCAGGTGGAGCTGCCATGTCATCCCCAACAACACAACAAGGTGGAGACCTAGTAGCCTCCCTCCAGATCCACGATGGGGATGGAGGTGTCAAGAACCGAGGCTGGGATCTCCTTAGGGACTCGAGCTTGAACAACGTCAGTCTTGGGAGCCTGAACTTCAGGTTGAGACTAGGGTCTTCTTCCTTTTCTTCAGGGAAACCGACTCCCCTTGGCTAGACACCTTAACCTGCTTTGCTTAGGCTAGGAACCTTTTATCGGGCCTTATTGCTATAAAACATTAAAGATGCAAGGTTAGAAAATACAAAAAAAAAAAAGAGAAAAAAGAGAGAAGGGGGAAAAATAAAAAAAAATGACAAAAACTACTTGGGTCAGGACTGAAACCAAACCTAAATAGATTCCTGGGGGTAACAAGGTCAGGGTAAGCATGAACTGGGTAGCTCACAATTTCCCAGAGACGATCTTCCTCAGGGGAAAGCTCTTTGACATCCGAGACTGACACAAGGAACAAACGAGATGAATAAAAAAAGGGAGAGAGAGAGAGAGGGAGAAAAAAGAAATAAAGGATACAAAAATAAAAGGCTTACTTATAGAGCTAACGCCCGGTGCCCAGGCCTTGTTAAACCTCACGGGGGGAATCTCCCTCAGGGGAAACTCCTAGCCTTCATCGAAAATGAAAAAGTAGCAGCTCCACTCACTGTTGGAACTCGGGAGGTCGGTCACCAGAGTAGTCGCCGAATCCCGACTTGCAAAAAACCACCACCCCGACTCTTGCTTCTTAGGACAGTAGCAGTGGATGAACTCATTGAGGGTAAGGTGGGGCTTCCTCTTGAATGTCAACTCCCATAGGACCGACCATACACCCAATGGAGATCCTCCATGCATTGGGCATCAGTTGTTCTGACGCTAGACCAAGACAAAGTAGTAGGTCCTTAAGGCAATAGGGGATTAAAAAACACAGACCTACTAGAAGAGCCTTCTCGTACAGCGCTAGGCTTTTGACAGGGGCCTCGAAGGCCACGAGATTCCCGAGGGTAGTGAGGACAGCCCCCTCAGGGATAAGGAAAGACGTTAGATACCGGGTCAAGATCCGTTGCCCCAACTCGGATGCATAACCGTCAGCAACAAACTCTTGCTTGGGAGAAATCTCCCTTGTTGCTCCTAGGTCATTGAGAGGAGGTGGCTTGATGACATGCTCAGGGGAATTTTGCCTGATCTTCGTCAGGTCATCAGACTGTTGACTATCCGGTCAATGCTATCCCTAGACACCTTTGAACAAAAAGACAAAAAGGCTTCTACGAAGAGAATAAAGGCTTAAGAAAAAAATGGTGACTACCGGAGAAAAGAAAATATGAAAAATGCCCAAATAGAGAGATAAAGCAAAAGGAACTAAAGATCTAGGATCACGAAACAAACTAGTAATACCTGGAAGTCGGATGAAGTAGACTAAGGAGCGAAAAAGCCTGTCGGAGTTCTAGACTGGAAGATGACACTGAAGTATAGATATATTGCCAGAAATCACCCAAGGAGAAGGTGCGGAGTAGCGGAGTGATGTTCAAACTGATAAAGAAAACGAAAATGACATTCGGGGAATATATTTATAGACAACCCTTAATCCTCGACCCTACACACATCGTCCATCTAGGGTAGGGGTGGGCATGGGCCGGGCCCTAGCCTGGCCCTCAAATTGGCCCAAAAAAGCGCGGCCCAAGCTAGGCTCGGTGAGGGCCCGAGCCCGGCCCGAGGCCCGCACTTTTATTGAG
>JAOXJP010063233.1:0-15579 GCA_025762735.1 Platanus orientalis | reverse complement strand
GCGATCACAGTAGGGTTGCACCAAGGGTCAACATTGAGTCCATACCTTTTTGTTTTAGTTATGGATGAGTTGACTAGTCACATACAGGAGGAAGTGTCATGGTGTATGCTATTTGCTGATGATGATGTGTTGATTGATGAGACTAGAGAGGGGTGATAAGTGCAAGAAATTGCGCTTATTTGGTCCTTAATTGTTCGATATTTATGAGAGTTTGGAGTGTATTTTGTTATTTTAATCCACAAGTGTTGTTTCACGGGTATTTGTTGCTTAGTTGTGATTTCAGGGTTTTGTACATGACTTTTGGAGAATTTTGGAACATTCGAGAGAGCCAAGAACGATTTGAACGAAGTTATAAGAGGAACACAAGAATTGACAAATTCGCCACCGGCGAATTTGTTGCTCACCGCCGGCGAAAATTCCCCATACAGATTCCAGAGAAAAATTCATCACGGCGAATTTGTTGTTCGCCGCCGGTGAACTGATGAGTGTTTCCAGATTTTTTTTGTTCCCCAAAATTCGCCGCCGGCGAATATGTCCGATTTTAAAATAATTTTTTATGTTATCTTATTTTTTTTAAAGTCTGTTTCAAATTTGGAAAACCCTAGTTTTGTTCCCTTTTTACCCCAAGCTGCCTTAGGGTTTTTAATAGATTAGTTTAGGACCTTTAGAGAGGAGAGCGATAGATAGGAGCGAGAGAGAAGACTTGAAGGGGAGTTCTCCATTAATGCAGCTGAAGCATCTCTGAGATTAAACTCCTAAGATTTCTTCCTCCCTTCTCTTATGTATTGTTTTATGAATATTTCCATGTTTAATTTTGTTGCCATTATTGGCTAAGTTCTTTTGTAATTGAGGGGAATTCAAACCCTAGACATGATTTTGATTATTCTATTCAGTAATTAATTCTTTTCTCTTTTATTCTCATGGGGATGTGGTTGATTTACTGTTGTAATCCCATAGTTGATTGATTGATTCATTAGGTGCGCAACTAAGAGATTAGTTAATCAGCTTATAGTTATTCTAGTGACAATTTGAGGTTATATCCCAAAGTAGATCAATACTTAGTTTGAAAGGCCATAGTCCATGTAACTCTTTAGCTAATCTAGTCATTACCTCTTAGAACGTTAAGGCTTTCATTGAATTGTAATCTGAAGATTAATTCATTTAGGTTAATTTGGTTATTAGGGTTGAATAATAAGCAGATCTTTATTCAGCTAATCTTAAGAAGAGGTAGAGGATTTTAATCCTTAAAATTAGAGTTTCCATGCAGAATAATTAGATTAGAGTTAAGAATAGATTGATTGAAATTTATGTCTAGTGGTGAAGATAATTCTCAATTACGGTTATTTTCCTGATATTTACATTCATCATTTGTTAGTTGTTTATTTTCATTATATCACAATTCAAAACTCCCCTTTTAGATTTAAGCAGTTTTAATCAATTGAAAAATTAATCCTCTGCGGAAAAGACCCTTGCTACCATTTTACTCATTTAGACGACATTATTAGGCAATAGTGAGGTATAAATTGCTGTACGCTTTGCTTCACATCAATTTTTGGCACCGTGTCGCCGGGGATTAATTCAATTTTAATTGATTTTTTCGCTTTTATCTTTGTAATCTTATTTTGTTTGCTTTTGTTTATATAGGTGTATTTTGGTGAATGACCTCGAATTATAGAAGTAGCTTGCACACTCTGGGTAACTCCAACTACAATTTGCGATCGAGACCACAGTTTGCACCTATTACACCCTTCCTTCCACCTACTGCCGTAGACCAGTGAACAAGAAGGATCTTTATCAAGCAGTAAACACCCCTCTTCCACCAAACAAATTTTCTGACGATTCGGATCAAGAGGACATGGCCCGAATACGTACTCTTAAGGAGATGGCTGCTCTGGATTTAGAGCAACAACCATTATGCATCCAGTATCCATAAGCGGCTGACGCTTTTGAACTTAAGTCAGGGATGATTCATCTTCTACCTAGCTTTCAGGGTTTAGCAGGGGAAGATCCAAACAAACACTTAAAGGAATTCCATGTGGTGTGCACAAGCATGAAATCGAGTGGTATAACGGAAGAGCAAGTCAAGTTGAGGGCTTTTCCATTCTCTTTGAAAGATTCCGCCAAGGATTGGCTCTACTATCTACCATCCGGATCTATAAACACATGGAATGAGATGAAAAGACTCTTCCTAGAGAAATACTTTCTGGCATCTAAGGCCACCTTGATTCGAAAGGAAATTTGTGGGATTAGGCAATCAAACGGGGAGTCACTCTATGAGTATTGGGAGCGGTTCAAGAAGTTATGTGCAAGTTGCCCTCATCACCAAATCAGTGAGCAACTCTTGCTCCAATATTTTTATGAGGGACTAGCACCAATGGAGTGGAACATGATAAATGCCGCAAGTGGGGGAGCTTTGGTAGACAAGACACCGGATGCGGCTAGAGCATTGATTTCAAATATGGCTGCCAACTCTCAACAATTCACTACCCCGTGCCGACACTCCGATGAAGGTCAATGAAGTATCCACTACTCCATCTAATCTTGACCAAAAGATCACCGAGCTCACTACATTTATTCATCAATTGGCGGTCAACCAAATCACTACTTGTGGTGTTTGCTCAATAATTGGTCACCCATCTGATTTGTGCCCAACACTCCAAAGTGGCAATATGGAGCAAGCTAATGCTATGGGAGGATTTTAAGGCCAACAAAGGAAATATGACCCTTATGCCCCTACCTACAATCCTGGGTGGAGAGATCATCCTAATTTTAGCTATTCCTGGAATCATTATGTTGCACCAAACAATCCACCGGGTTTCAACAATCCTAAGGGGCCACAAAAATACCAACCAAGGCAACCAACACCTCCCCAAAATCAAGGTAAGTCACTTGAAGAAATGCTTACTTTATTGACTAACAACACTATTCAATTTCAGAATGACACCAAGACTCATCTGAAGAGTCTTGAGAATCAAGTTAGTCAATTGGCAACAACGGTGGGGAGGCTAGAAGCACAAGGTTCCGGGAAGTTTCCATCCCAAACAATGATCAATCCGAAGGAGAATGCTAGTGCCATATCTTTGAGGAGTGGAAAGCAACTTGATGAGCCGCATAAAGAAGCAACCAAGGCTAGTAAAGAAAAAGAGTTGGGTCTAGAAAAAGATGATGCTAGCTCTCAAAAAAAAGAAAACCCACCAAGAAAGGTAAACTCTCACACTTCTTTTCCTACTAATATCTCTTTTTTACCTTTTCCTAGTAGGTTTGCCAAATCGAAGAAGGAGGAGCATGAAAAAGAAATTCTTGAAACTTTTCGAAAGGTGCAAGTGAATATCCTTCTCCTTGATGCCATCAAGAAAGTACCTATATATGCCAAGTTTTTGAAGGAGCTTTGCACCAACAAGAGGAAATTAAAGGGAAATGAGGTAGTTAACTTTGGTGAAAATGTTTCGGTGGTTCTATAGTGAAAAATTCCACCCAAGTGTAAAGACCCAGGTAGTTTCACAATTCCTCGCACTATAGGTAAGATTAGATTTGAAAGAGCTATGCTAGATTTAGGTGCTTCCATTAATGTTATGCCTTCTTCTATTTACGCTACTTTGAATCTTGGACCATTGAAAGAAACCAGCATGATTATTCAACTTGCCAATAGATCTAACACCTATCCGAAAGGAGTCATTGAGGATGTTTTAGTGCAGGTAAATGAGATGGTCTTCCCGGCTGATTTTTATGTGATAGATATGTGTGAAGATGCTAATTCCAATACAGCCCCCTTGCTTTTGGGAAGACCCTTCATGAAGACAGCCCGAACAAAGATAGATGTTCACAATGGAACTTTTACCATGGAATTTGATGGTGAAGCTATAAGCTTCAACATTTTTGAAGCAATGAGGTACCCTAGTGATATTCACTCTTGTTTTTCTATTGATATAATTGATACTTTAGTGCAGGAAGTACATGAGCTAGAAGGAAAAGATGCATTGGAAGCACTATTGATTGGGAATTTGGGAGTGGAAGACCTTAAGAAGCACAAGGAGGGTGCCCACATAAGTGAAGACATTAGGGAGATCATATCTGAATTTGAAACTCTACCACCAATTAAACCAAGGTATGAACTTTCCTATATTGCTTTACCACTTTCTGACAACAAACTTTTACCATCTACTGTGCAGGCCCCAATTTTAGAGCTCAAAACTCTTCCTGAGCATCTAAAATACATCTACCTTGGAGATGAAGAAACCCTACCTGTCATTGTTGCAAGACACCTCTCTTCTATCCAAGAAGAAAAGTTGATAAGGGTGCTAAGAGACCACAAGATGGCAATTGGATGGACAATTGCCGACATTAAGGGGATTAGCTCTTCCATGTGCATGCATAGAATCTTACTTGAGGAAGAAGCTAAGCCAACAAGGGAGGCCCAAAGACGATTAAATCCAGCCATGATGGAGGTTGTCAAGAAGGAGATCATTAAGCTCCTTGATGTGGGAGTCATTTATCTAATATCGGATAGCAAGTGTGTTAGTCCGGTCCAAGTTGATCCAAAGAAGTCCGGAATAATGGTGATCAAGAATGAAGATGATGATTTAGTTCCCACCCGAATCCAAACCGGGTGGCGGGTTTGCATTGATTATAGAAAATTAAATTCTATAACTCGAAAAGATCATTTTCCTTTGCCTTTTATTGATCAAATGCTTGAAAGACTAGTGGGTCATACTCATTATTGTTTTCTTGATGGTTTTTCAGGTTATAATCAAATTGTGATCACCCCGGAGGATCAAGAGAAAACCACCTTCACATGCCCTTTTGGAACTTTTGCATATAGGCGCATGCCATTTGGCCTATGTAATGCCCCTGCCACATTTCAAAGGTGCATGTTTAGTATCTTTTCAGAGTACATTGAGAACATAATTGAGGTTTTTATGGATGATTTTAGTGTTCATGGTGATTCATTTGATGAATGTCTTAAAAACCTTACTTTGATTCTTAAAAGATGCATAGAAACTAACCTTGTATTAAATTGGGAAAAATGCCATTTCATGGTTAATCAAGGAATAGTTTTAGGCCATGCTGTTTCTAATAAAGGTTTGGAAGTTGATAAAGCAAAGATAGATATTATGTGTTCCTTACCACCTCCCACTTGTGTGAGAGAGGTTCGTTCTTTTCTTGGTCATGCAGGTTTTTATAGGAGGTTCATCAAGGACTTCTCAAAGATATCAAGGCCACTTTGTAGCCTACTCCAAAAGGATGTACCATTTGAATTCAATGGAGATTGTTTAAAAGCTTTTGAGAAGTTGAAGGAACTCCTAACCACTGCTCCGATCATCCAACCACCTAATTGGAGCCAACCCTTTGAGTTGATGTGTGATGCAAGTGATTATGCCGTGGGAGCTGTTTTGGGGCAAAGAATTGACAAACTTCCCCATGTTATTTATTATGCTTCACGAACTCTCAATAATGCTCAACTCAATTATTCAACCACTGAAAAAGAATTGTTGGCAGTAATTTTTGCTTTAGAAAAATTTCGATCATATCTAATTGGTACTAAAGTAATTGTTTTTACTGATCATGTAGCCCTTAGGTACCTATTGAACAAGAAGGAAGCAAAACCAAGGCTCATTAGATGGATTCTTCTCTTGCAAGAATTCGATCTAGAAATAAAGGACAAGAGGGGAAGTGAAAATGTTGTTGCAGATCACCTAAGCCGCCTAATCCAAGAAGAAGAACTCATTCCTCTTAAAGAAGACTTTCCGGATGAGCAATTGTTGGCCACCACCTCCTCAACACCTTGGTATGCGGACATAGTAAACTTTCTGACATCTCATGTGATACCTAAGGATTTGAGTAGAGCTAAGAAAGGTAAGCTTAAGAGAATAGCTCAACAATATGTGTGGGATGACCCTTATTTGTGGAAATATTGGGCCGATCAATTGATAAGAAGGTGTGTGCTTGAAATTGAATTTAAATCCATACTTGATTTTTGCCATTCTTATGCATGTGGGGGACATTTTGGAGCAAAACGTACCGCTCTCAAGGTTCTTGAGAGTGGATTTTATTGGCCTACATTATTTAAGGATGCATATCTAGTATGTAAAACATGTGATAGATGTCAAAGGATAGGCAAAATAGGTTCTAAAAATCAAATGCCACAAACACCCATATCTTTTGTAGAAATCTTTGATGTTTGGGGTATTGATTTTATGGGTCATTTTCCTTCTTCTTATGGTTTCCTATATACACTTCTTGCAGTTGATTATGTCTCCAAGTGGGTGGAAGCAAAATCCACCCGGACTAATGATTCTAAAGTTGTTGCAGATTTTGTTAAAACTATCATTTTCGCAAGATTTGGCACACCTAGAGCTATAATAAGTGATGGATGCGTTCACTTTTGCAACCGCACATTTTGGGCCCTATTGAAGAAATATGGTATCACACATAAGGTGTCCACACCTTATCATCCACAAACTAGTGGCCAAGCAGAGATCTCTAACCGAGAAATTAAGTCCATTCTAGAGAAGACTGTGAATCCGAACCGGAAAGATTGGAGCATGCGACTTGATGATGCACTTTGGGCTTATAGGACAGCTTACAAAACACCTATTGGAATGTCTCCATTTCAGTTGGTCTATGGAAAGCCATGTCATCTACCGGTTGAACTTGAACACAAGGCTTTTTGGGCAATCAAACAATTCAACACAAGACTTGAAGAAGTGGGGCAACAAAGGAAGCTTCAACTCAATGAGCTAGAGGAAATCCGGAATGATGCTTATGACAATTCATGGATTTATAAGGAGAAAACAAAGGCATACCATGACAAGATGATCTCAAGAAAGGAATTCCATGTCGGACAAAAAGTACTCTTGTACAACTCCTGACTCACATTATTTCCAGGTAAGTTAAAATCTAGATGGATTGGACCCTTTGTTGTTACTAATGTTTTTCCTTATGGTGCAGTTGAGATAATGAGTTTGAAAACGAATCAAAGTTATAAGGTGAATGGACACCGATTGAAGCCATATTTTGAACCGTTTGAAGATGCGCAATGAAAAGACATGAGGCTAGAAGAACCGGTGTTAATGGAGGAATGAACACACTAAGTCGGGCTGAGGACATTAAACCAAGCGCTGGATGGGAGGCAACCCATATGGATTGTGTTTTGATTTTAGTTTTATTTTTTGAGACAATTTTTGAATTTGAATTCTTTTCGCATTTAATTTCTTCAATTTTAATCCTCGTTTAATGCAATGAGGACATTGCCTAATTTAGGTTGGGGGTGAACTCATTGTAGTTATTTTTATTATTTTAGGCTTTTTAGGCTTTATTTTAGAGTTTGAAGTAATTTTTTTCATTTAATTTACGTTTTATTTTTTTTTTCAGGAAAATTTGCCGCCGGCGAACTCATGTCCATACAAATTCCAGGGATTTTTTTGCCGCAGCAAATTTTTGGTTCGCCGCTGGCGAATTTAGGTCCATACGATGTGTCGTCCAAGTAAGATTTTTGCCGCTTGTGAACTTAGAATTCGCCGCCAGCGAATTTCGGGATTAAAGCCCAATTTGCCAGCGGCGAGTTCATTTTGTGCAAATTTTTTTTGGTTTTTCTGCATTGCCTCTTCCTCTTCCTATCCTTAAATCCCACATAAACTCATCCTAACCCTTTAATCTACCCTACCCATCACTATTCCATCTTAAATACTAGATTTCTACTCTTATTTACTCAATTTTGGAGGATTTTTGGCTTTAAATCTCAACTTTTGGGTGAAGGGTAGATTGAGGGATCTCTTCAACAAAATGTCTAGGAAGTCCAAAAGTCAGAGAACAAGTTCCTCTTCTCAGCAACCACAGATATTTGCTACAACTAATGCCGCCAAGAGATTTGAAGAAAAGGTGAAGCATAAGGCTCTCATTCCTCAGAGGGGATTTTTGCTTCCAGATGGTGGGGTTTATAGGGCTTATTCAGAATATCAAGAATAGGGATTGGGAAACAGTTTTCCATCCACCGGAACCTGCTTGCATTTCATTGGTAAGAGAATTCTTCTCTAACGCCCCTGATCGAACCAATTCTAAGATATTTGTTAGGGGAATTTGGGTTACATTCACTAAGGAGACCATTAATGAATATTATGGGCTACAAACATTGGGGGATGAGGAACAATATTTACACCTGCTTAGTGATATTGATATGGCTACAGTTTCTTCTGTTATTTGTAAGCCAGGGACGGTTTGGAAAATGTCGGGGGATGTTTATAAACATTTTCCCCGTAGGAACTTGTTGGACAAGGTAAGACCATGGTATGCATTTGTGTGTTCTAATCTGATACCTACTACTCATCTTAGTGATGTGACTAAGGAAAGGGAAATTTTTTTATATGCAATCATGCAGGGAGCTTCTATTGATGTGGGAAGGGTAATCTTTGATGCTCATATTCATTCTGTGCGCCAAAAGGCAGGGGGTATTGGTTTTCCTTCTTTGATTACAGCTTTGTGCGCTTTAGATGAGGTACCTCGGTTTCCTAATGAAGAAATGGCACCTGCAATGAAGCCAATTGATGAGTTATTGATTTCAGAGTTTTTGGGGGATGCTCCACCACACAAGAGGTCCTTTGCATCGAGGAAAGCCACTGCTTCCAGTTCTTCCGCACCACAGGCTCCTGGTTTTCATTCCCATTTGGACCGTATTGAGAGGGTTTTGGATTATCAGGGACAACAACTTTTCTACCAGAATGAGCTTCTTTTATAGCAAAGGGAGTTCCAAGCTGCAAGCACTCAGTATTTGGATGAGTATCTTCATAGGTTGACCATGCAGTCTGTTGGGGATTTGAGTGGATTTCCAGTGATGCCTGAGTTTCCAGAGTTGCCTATTGCACCAGTTTGGGAGGAGGATGATGAGGAGGCTGATGATGATGATTCTTCTGATGATGAGGAGGATGAGTGATTCCATTTGGGATCCTATGTTTTTATCACTTTATGTTCTTGCATTTATCTTCCTTTTCTTGTGTTTTTATTTCTTTGTTTTTATGCTTAGACATTTATTTAGTTTTCGTTTGTTTTGGTATTTTGTATTTTGGATTATGAGTTTGGATTGGTTCTCTCACCATATGAAGTAACACCTTTTGAGGTTCTTCGTAGTTTTCTTCTAATTTTTGTGTAGATTCCGGAGTTAGATGGAGGCAATCGTGATCTATATCTTTTTCCACTTCATTGGTATTGGGTATTTCTTTTTCCATCATTTTTCTTTTTCTTTATTTGCGTCTTGCACATTGAGGGCAATGTAAGAACTAGGTTGGGGGTGGGGAATTTTTATTTTTGAGATAATTAATTCATCTTGTTTTCGTAGTTTCTTGTTTGTTTATTTCATTCATAGTAAAATAGAAAATTTAAAATAAAAAAAAAATTAGGATTCGATTTTATTTGTTTTGTTTTTGTTTTGTTTTGAGTCAATTTAAAGGTCAATGATATGATTATGATTGAGTCACATATAGCTTTTAGAAGAAGTTAAATCTTGCTTTGGTTTGAGGATAGATTCGAATGTTTATTTCATTTAGTTTGATGCTCTTTTGAATGCGGTAAGATTTGTTGATTGGTCTAGTTACTTAGAGACGTTTTATGTGTAAAATTTTTCATGAATATTTTTGAAGTCTCAACAAGCTCTAGAACTCACTTGATAATCACTCGAGGCGAAATCCTAGAATGTGCATTACTTAGGATATGATGTAGGCCGTTTTTTATCCGTTTGAGCCTTTTTCAAGCCACCCTTGTTATTTTTACCTTTAGTCACCTTTTTGAGTCAATTTTATTTTATTAGCCTTTTTCTTTCATGAGCCTATTATGATCTACCTTTTTATGAGCCTAAAAATATATTTTTCCTACCCTTTATTTGCTAAGAGAACTTAGTATTATGACAACTTATTTTGATAAGCACTTGGTGAAAAAAAAAAAAAAAAAAAGGTTGGAAAGTATGTTTGATTTTTTACCACACCTGAATTATTGTAAAAGATTGGTTGGGGGTTGTGGAGATGTTAAAAGGTGAAAAAAAAAATAAAAAAAATAGTTGATGTGAAGTTTGTATTGGTTTACTTTCAATAAAGGCGTTTGAAGTTGGTTGAAAAGAATGTTAGTTTTTGTTGGTGTTATTTAGTGCTTAAAGAGTTGTGTTTAATCGGAAAGACTAAGTTCTTTTATTTGTTAAATCCTTCCCGTTCTTTCATAACCCATACCTTAGCCTTTCATTACAAGCCTTTAAAGTCCTATTGATCCAAGGTAGTGTGATCGTTCTACATTAGTGGAGAGTGGTTTGAAAAGTGAGCCTATAGAGTTTGATCGTGATAGATTGTCACATCTGAATATAATTTTAGAGACTCAAATTTTGTTTGTGGATATTTGTGCATAAAATTATCCGGGTATTGTGACTAATGGGTTATGGCATGATGGATGTTCGAGAGTGGATAACGAATGTGAAATTGGTGTTTGATTTGTCTTTGGGCTTAGGTGACATTTAATGATAATGATTCTATGTGTTATATGTTGTGTGCAATTTTTGAGACCGTAATTGAATTGACTCGTTGAATTGATATTTATTTGTTTTGAATTTTAGTTCACTTAGCTTGCTAGGGACTAGCAAGGTGCTGGTTGGGGGTTGTGATAAGTGCAAGAAATTGCGCTTATTTGGTCCTTAATTGTTCGATATTTGTGAGAGTTTGGAGTTTATTTTGTTATTTTAATCCACAAGTGTCATTTCACGGGTATTTGTTGCTTAGTTGTGATTTCAGGGTTTTGTACGTGACTTTTAGAGAATTTTGGAACATTCGGGAGAGCCAGGAATGATTTGAATGAAGTTAGAAGAGGAACACAGGAATTGACAAATTCGCCGCGGGCGAATCGCGGCGAATTTGTTGTTCGCCACAGACGAAAATTCCCCCATACAGATTCCAGAGAAAAATTCGACGTGGCGAATTTGTTGTTTGCCGCCGTTGAATTTATGAGTGTTTCCAAATTTTTGTTCCCCGAAATTCGCCGCTGGCGAATATGTCCGATTTCAAAATAATTTTTATGTTATCTTATTTTTAAAGTTTGTTTCAGATTTGGAAAACCCTAGTTTTGTTCCCTTTTTACCCCCGGCTGCCTTAGGGCTTTTAATAGACTAGTTTAGGACCTTTAGATGGGGCAAGAGCGATAGATAGGAGATAGAGAGAAGACTTGAAGGGGAGTTCTCCATTGATGCAGCTAAAGCGTCTCAGAGATTAAACTCCTAAGATTTCTTCTTCCCTTCTCTTATGTATTGTTTTATGAATATTTCCATGTTTAATTCTGTTGCCATGCTTGGCTAAGTTCTTTTGTAATTGAGGGGAATTCAAACCCTAGACATGATTTTGATTATTCTATTCAGTAATTAATTCTTTTCTCTTTTATTCTCATGGGCATGTGGTTGATTTACTGTTGTAATTCCATAGTTGATTGATTGATTGATTAGGTGCGCAACTAAGAGATTAGTTAATCAACTTATAGTTATTCTAGTGACAATTTGAGGTTGTATCCCAAAGTAGATCAATACTTAGTTTGAAAGGCCATAGTGCATGCAGCTTTTTAGTTAATCTAGTCATTACCTCTTAGAATGTTAAGGCTTTCATTGAATTGTAATATGAAGATTAGTTCATTTAGGTAAATTTGGTGATTAGGGTTGAATAATAAGCAGGTCTTTATTCAGCTAATCTTAAGAAGAGGTAGAGGATTTTAATCCTTAAAATTGGAGTTTCCATGCAGAATAATTAGATTAAAGTTAAGAATAGATTGATTGAAATTTATGTCTAGTGGTGAAGATAACTCTCAATTACGGTTGTTTTCCTGATATTTACATTCATCATTTGTTAGTTGTTTATTTTCATTATATCACAATTCAAAACCCCCCTTTTAGATTTAAGCAGTTTTAATCAATTGAAAAATTAATCCTCTGCGGGAAAGACCCTTGCTACCATTTTACTCATTTAGACGACATTATTAGGCAATAGTGAGTATAAATTGTTGTACGCTTTGCTTCACATCATGAATCATGTAGGATCCATAAAGAGACATCAACACCAGACACTTTGCAACAGAGTGGGGTTGCTGAGAGGAAGAATCACACCCTAATTGAAGTGGTCAATACCATGTTGATAAGCTTTGGATCATGCTTAAACTTGTGGGGTGAAGCATTGATGGCTACCTGCCATATATTGAACTAGGTTCCTTTAAAGAAATTAGAGACTACTCTATATGAGACATGTAAATGAAGAAAACCCAATTTAAGCTACTTTAGAACCTAAGGATGTTTAGCTCAAGTAAAACTATCATATGAGCATACCTCCAAGGTATGACCACGAGGAACTGATTACGCTTTCATTAAATACTTCATGACAAGCAAGGCCTATAGATATTTTAATCTGGATACTCCTAGTCCACTCACTATTATCAAATCCACCAATGTTGAGTTCTTTGAGAACGTATTTCATTTTTAAAAGACCTTAACAATAGTGGGGGTTGATGTTACTAACTTAATAAAATGAGGTAGAGAAACTAAGACAACTCTACCTCCACCACGAAGAAGTATAAGAAAGAGGAAAAAAAGGACTTTGGTCCTAAATTCTCTGTTTGTATTGCTAAAGGAGACCTTCTTTCCTATAATGAGGCTATAAGGTCACATAATGCAATGTTCTGGAAGAAAGCGGTTGATGACGAAATGCATTCCATAATGTCAAACAACATATGGGTTCTAGTGGATCTCCTTCAAGGGTGTAAGATAATTGGTTGTAAGTGGATATTCAGAAAAAAGCTCAAACCTAATGACATAATTGAGAAATACAAGGGCCGACTCGTGGCCAAAGGGTTAAAAGAGAAGAAAGACTTCAACTCCTTTGATACTTATGCCCCTATTGTGAGAATCTCAACTATCAGGTTATTACTGGCTGTGGCTTCTATAAAGAACCTGATCATACATTAGATGGATGTAAAGATTGCCTTCTTGAATGGTTAATTAGAAGAAGAAATCAACATGGATCAACCAAAAGGATTTATCATGTTTGGACAAAAAAGAAAGTGTGCAAGTTAATAAGATCTTTATACGAATTAAAGCAAATACCTAAATAATGGCACGGCAAGTTCAACCAAACTTTTATTGGCAATGGATTTACATCCAATGATTGAGACATGTGCATTTACTCTAAAACCAAAGGAGAGTCGTGTGTGATCATCAATCTCCACATGAACGACATGCTTATGTTCAGAAATAATGAATACTATGTTGAGGACACAAAGAGGTTCTTTCATTTGTGTTTGACAGAAAGGACCTAGGGGTTTCTAAAGTGATTTTGGAAATCAAAACCATTAGAGATGATAAAGGCATTGTGATCTCACAATCCAACTACATTAAGAAAGGTCTAAAGAAGTTTGATATGCTTGAAACCAATCCAACACCTACCCCATTGAATCCCAATTGCAAATTGATAAAAAAACACAAGGAGTCAAGTATCACAATACATGTACTCATAGATTATCGATTTCTTCATATATGCCACCTACTACACTCGACTTAACATCGCTTTTGTAGTAGTGATGATTAGTAGATACACTAGAAACCCAAGGAGTATGCATTATAATGCAATGTATATGGTCCTATAATATTTGAAAGGAACCATGAACTATGAAATTCACTATGACAAGGATCCCATTGTCATTGAAGGACATAGTGATGCTACTTGGAATTCAGATTTAGATGACTCCAAATCAATGATTGCTTGGATTTTTACTTTAACAGGAAGTGCAATCTTCTAGAAATTTAAAAGACAAATGTGCTTGACCCATTCATTAATGGAGTTAGAGTTTGTAGCCTTGTCTTTAGAAGGAGAAGAGACAGAATGGTTAAGAAATGTCTTGGTAGACATACCAATATAAGACAAGCCTGTGCCGACATTAGCATCCATTACGAAAATCAAGCTGTCATTTTCAAAGCGGACAAAGAGAATTATAATGGAAAATTTAGGACAGTATGCCTGAAGCACAATCATGTGAAGGGTTTTATCATTGACATCATTATGATTGTATAGTATGTGAAATATAAGGAAAACTTAGTGGACCCATTATCAAAAGGCTTGAGTAAGGAGTTAATCTCCTTTACATCAAGGGGAATGGGACTTGAAAGCATGTAAGGTGTATTTTGACTAGACACCCAACTTGACTGTTCAAGGTTTAATGGAAAATCAACCTAGCGGCTCAAGGTTTAATAGGAACACATGTCAAATCTTTACCCACTTGTAAGTACAATTTCAATTAATGAAATATATCCATTTCTATGGTGATCCTAGAAATGCAATTCTTGTAGATAAAATGTGTGGTTCTAATAGAAGGTATTTCTTTTAGAACATGTACTTGTGTAATACCCCACACATGTTTACACGTATGTTATACACGTATCATATTTTTATTCTACACGTATAATGTATAAGTTCTATACAAACTTAGAACCATTTAAATGCACATATACTAATCTATAAATCGTCACCACTTTAGAGAGGCGCCAACAAAAATGTAGAAATAATTTATACATTTTATGTCATTAGATAGGCATGAAAGTCTAGAGTCCAACAAAAGAAATGGCACACGAATTTGACCCCAAACAAAAAAGATATTAGAGTTTTAGTGAGAATGGGTCAACAGTGTTTACAAAGAATGAATAATGTTTTCGCGAAGGATAAACAGTGTTTTTGTGATGAATATTGTTTTTATGATGAGCAATATTTTTGTGATGAATAGTGTTTTCACGATGAGCAATGTTTTCATGATGAATAGTGTTTTTACGATGAATAGTATTTTTGCGATGAACAATGTTTTCACGATGAATAGTGTTTTCATAAAAAAGAAAATTGTTCCATGATTAATCTTTTTGGGTTTATAAATTGTATATGTTTCGACCTAAAAATACCTAGAAGTCCTAAAGAAAAAAATAAAAGTGGAAAAGAAAATGAAGAGAAAAGAGAGGAAAATCAAGGTTTTGGCAAAGGTTTTGGGACTTTTTTGAAGAATGTAAGCTTATGAACATTTTTGCACACAAAGAGGTAAGAGAACATGTAAACTATTATTTTGTTTTCATTATTTAGGTTCTTAGAGCTCTATTGACTCTGTTTTACAAAACATTTTAATCATTTTGATCCAGAATTAAATCGTTCCTCATTGGTTTTATTTTGCTTAAAGTTCTGAAACATGATTTTGAAATAGATGAATGGATTTTGCAAGAGTATGATTAAGAGGTGATTTGTTTTCAGTTTCTTAGGGTTATAAAGAGTTGTATCATTTGTTTTGAATCCATTTTTTACTAGTATTACATGTAGAACTTTTGAATGAAAAATCAAGAGTTTTAAAAGAAGGTTTTGTTTATAAAATTGAAAAAGTTATTTTATTAATTGTTTTGATCCCACTAAATATTTTTAGAGGCATTTATTTAATTATTTGCAAGAAAACCTACCTTTTTGATTTTTTAATCTATTTTATATAGATCTGTAGTGTTCTTGAATCCTATTTTTACAAAGAAAAGTGTTGATTTCATATCCTATTGATCATGAT
>JAOXJP010063222.1:0-15579 GCA_025762735.1 Platanus orientalis | reverse complement strand
CTTTTTAGTCGAGAGTACCTTACTGGACTCCTTCGATCAATGGCGAATGATCATCCAAATACTCATTTGCCAATTGAATGGAGGCAAATGAGAAATCCATTTATCATTCGTGCATAGTTTTTGGGTGTCAACAGCTGCCCCCTCGAAAAAGGCATTGTAAATATGGCAAGGATATGGTGCATTTTTCGAGGCCAAAATAATGGATTTTGGTTATCCTTGTCAGTACCTTCTTTATTTGTCCCCGAAACTTTTCAAATTCTTTGCCTTTGATGGCTATACCCCCACGAGTATATAAGCCTTTTGCTTCTCCTTCAATTCATCTTTTCAAAGTTTATTCACAACAGAGCTTTGTTCAGATTTCCTTTCCTTATAAACGTAAGTCCTTTCTTTGTTTTCCCTTCTTTTCCCATTTCTTTCTTTTGGATAAGGTATGTTATGCCATGAAAGAATGCCAGTTTTCCTTTTTTGCTTCTTTAATTTTGATTTCTTTTCCCGCACGGAAAAATCTTTATTCAACTAAAACATCTTTAAAGAAGTTTCAAGATAGGGATTTGAGCCATCCTCTTCCATCCTGTTTACAGCTTCAAATATCATCCCTGTGATGATCATCACCTTCTATAGCTCATTTGCTGCTCCTGGTTTATCTGGTGAGTTTCCTGTTTAAGTGGGCTGCGCATGATTTTTCCTTGTCTCATTCGTGAGTCAAGTTTGAACTACTCAATGCATGTGAATGATATTTGAAATCCTCATTCTCCCACACTTTATGACATTCGCCGGATATCTTTCATGCTGAGAAAACTCCTATTTCTTTGCTCTTTTTAGGTTATGGCACCCAAAAGAAAATCCTCGAGGATAAACAAGGGTGAGTACTCTACCCCTCCTGTAGAGGTTCATCCTAGAAAGATGAGACTCAGGTCCTGGACCAACCCAAGACCAACTCCTATGACAAAGCCAAGCCGTAGTCTTGTAGTAAGGCTAGACCACCTTATTGACCCTATATCAATTATCATTGACTCATCTGATTATAAGGATGATGCTCCCATACCAATAGTTGATTCATCATCAGAGACTAAGTCATCTTTGGGATCCCATCCTGTTTCAGTTCTAGAGCTTGTCCCCACGGAACCTACTCCTTTGTCAGGTGTTTGTATCTTTTATTAGGAGTATTTCGGTTATTCCCTCATCATGTAGAATTATCCTTTGAAGATGAAGCAATCTTACCACTGTGGAACTTTAGTGAAGCATAATTAGAGCATTTTCACGATAATGGAACCCGATCACATGAAGCCTGGACTCATTTTTTGCAAGATTTTACTAAAATGGATCCTACAGCAATCACACTACCATGCACTCAGGCTAGGACTTTAGCTTGCTTAGACGACGTAGAAATGTATTTCAAGAATCCTGGTATTAGGAGGACTGTAGAGTCTCTTGTAGACTTTGTTACTATTATTGCTCAAGCCAAAGAGACCTTAAGACTTGCTCAACCTTCTCCAAATCTTGAAGCCCTATTAAAGAGTCAGAGGAGAAAATAACTGACTTAGATCGGATCCATGCAGAGACAACTCGCCGGGACAGTTTTGCGAGTGCAGAATCTGAGATGTTGGTGGAGCGCTTTTACCAGATCAAGGCAGAATGCGCACTCCTTTAGCATGAGTTGAATGGCTACACTTCCATCTTGGAAGATAGTAAGGGTGGTGTTGAGCATAAAATACAACTGATTGTTCGAGCCAAATGACTCTTAACTGCCAGACGAGAGAACAGAACTGACGAAACCCACCCTAAGGAAGTAGTTAAGCAGGTTGATGCTGATGCCATCTTCCGACAACAGACTCCTATCTCTGAAGCCCTCCGAGACAGACTTGGAGCTTTCATTTGATTTTCATGATAGATGTTTCTTTTCTACTTTGTCTCTTTTACTATGATGAATGGAGATGTAATTGCTCCCCCCCTTTTTTCTACTTTTGATGAATCGTATTTTCTTTTGATATTTCCAAAATCTTCGTGTCTCATCCCAAATTGCTTTCCTTTATTTGAACAGTTATAGTAATTGTTAAGTCCTTCTCAACTAAGCAAGATGGTTGTCTGTGAATGCTATGCACTTTAAAGGATTCTCATAGATTTAGAAGTTGCCACTTTAGCTTCTCAGAGATTGGATACCTTGTCAAAAGTAGACAATAATCACGACCACCTTGTTACATAAAAGAAAGAAAAACTTTTGATCTTGTTTGTGGCAAATGAAAAACATTTTTGTCATTTGCCGATAACACCGTGGTGAATAAGGAATCAATTTCTCATTCGCTCACATATATGTGGCGAATGAAGTTCCATTCTTTCATTCATGCATAATTTTTGGGTTTGCGTACTTCAAGAGATAATGAGGATAGGCGGCGCACGTCTCTTCAGTTAGCTACACAAGGTGAGGGAAAGGACGTTACTACACTTATCAACAGGCGCGCTCTTTCAAATCCCTTGTGCTCTGACCAAATTGCCCCCATGGGTATAAAAAGATTATCTTGGTCTTCCTTGGCCATTATGAGAGATTCCAAATTTCTGCCATTACCGACTGCATGAAGCTCTCAACGCTTTCCTTTCTACACCAAATCTTTGGTTCCAAAGCTTCAATCATTGCTTTTCGCCCTGGAGAAACACACCAGAGCCATTCTTGTGTTTTGAAACTGTGAGGAAACCCTTACATGACATCTTTATTTTCTTGAATCCTAAAATCCCTTTTTTGGTTCTAGGTAAGTTATAAGCCTTCAAATGCCATTTTCACCAGGTTGATTAGCTTAATTTTGTGCATTCAATCATTTTGGGATGTGTCTCAAAGATTTTGGCTTATCTTCGGCCATTTTTGCACCCTAAGGCACATCCAAGAGTCTCAGTTTTGTCTCAGGCAATGACAGAGGTTTCTGGCAACATTCACCACCTCTGGGCTGGCTTGAGTGGTTGCGAAACAGTCTCCCTATGTTCACTTGTAGGTTGAGGCACCTCCCATTTGTGTCTTCCTTGCTAAGCAGGATGTTGGGTGTGAATGGGTTAAAAATTTCTCATTCACGCATAACAAAGCATAATGAGATATACCCGCATGGTGGTGAATGGAGACCAGGATCCTCATTTGCCACATAAAATGCACGTTCGAGTAAGAAAATATATTGTGCTGAAAAGTTCATTTGTGCTTAACTTCTGACCTTGGGCTTTTTTTCTTTGCAGATTCATGGCTCCTAAAAGGAAGCTTCTATATGATTGCAAATGTCGGGAGAGCTTTATCTCTCCTATTCGTCAAAGGCATGAATGGGTTCATAGTCGGAGCCATTTCGATCTAGAATTCCTAGACCCCATAATAGACCATGTGCCAAGTCCTCCTTACTACATTAGATAAGTCTGTAAGGGTTGGTGTCATTTAGATGATTGGGCTCACCGGGACAACTCTGTCCGGGACACCCTTCTCCCCTCCATAGAAGAAGGAGAACCTCTCAAAGATTCTACTACCAGTGACTTCAGGAGCTTAATCCAAAAGATTTGATTAGGAGAAGTTGCATGGATTAGCCGAAGTTATATAGGATTTTCCTCCTTTTCATTCAAAGGAAGGAAATGGGAGGCTCTTATCGAGTATTCCCTCAGTAAGTACTGCATAGATATAAATGCCATAGGCATGGTTGAGGTGCTACGCGGCTCCATTAGTAGCTTTGATAAACACCATTCGATGGTGGCAGAGGCCATTTCTAGGTGGTGCCCTAACACCAATACTTTTTTATGCCAATATGGCAAGTTAGGGATCTCGCTATGGGAATTTATTGGTGTGAGCCATCTGTCTCTTGAAGGGAGATTGATGGAGGAGTACATCCCTTTTAACTCTCATTTTGATACACTCTCCACCACATGTCGAAGGCTGTTTCAAATATTTTTTTAGTTTAATGACATCAACATTTCATATGGTGGCTGGTTAAGCCGCATCAGCCAAGGTCCTTCGGGCTTATCTGCCAAGGGAAAACCTTTGCCATGGACCAAAGACAATATCCGATGGAGTGTTGATCTTGACAGCTCTGCATTCTTAGCCGGGGTGTATACTTCCTTCTTAAGTGGATGGGCCCTCCCCAACAGGGTGAGTTAACATCTTCGCCCTAGCGTGTTTATTACTACTGCCAACCTTGCTGATGGGATACATATGAACCTGGCGGTCCCCAGTTTCTGTTGCCTATATGGCGGTTTATGAGACATTATGGAAGCGGGCCTACGAGAAGGCCGTATTGGAAAAAAGTTGGTATACTTCTCCCTCTAATATTTATGTGCATGGTTGGGGCTGTATTTCCCTTCTATTTATTAGAGAGGAGAGAGAGATCTCTGCAAAACTGCATATATCAACACTTTGAAGAACCAAAAAGCAGAGCTAGTTTTGCATCCTGTTGCATTGTTTTGTTTTACTCAAAAGCTGCTCCTTATTCTAGATCACTTATTTGGCAACCAGACTCTGATAGATGATGGGTCTTTATCGGGAGAGGCTTGGGCGTATTTTTGCTCCCTAAGAAGTGGTGAATTGACTTAGAGAAGCGACAACCATCTTTACATGGAGGCTTATAATCCATATAGATTTGCTTGCCAATTCTCTTGCTTCTAGGGACTTGTTCCTCTCCCTACTCTCACAAAGACACTAGGTAAGGCTAGTACTCTAGAGAGGATTTAAGAGGCCTACCTCTTCTTTATGAGGTCGCGGACAGGTAGCCGGATAGTTATACCCAAGGAGATAGCCAAGCATGATAACCTTCAATTTGGCTATCATTATGCCAATTGGTGGTATAACTCATTCTTCTCTGTAATAAGATATAATAAGGGTGGGGCCAACTTCAATGTCATTTTTTATGATGGTTAAGGTACTATAATAATGGCTGACCAATCTCGCAATAAGACTTTAGCCCAAACGATGTTAGCTATGTAATGGCCCAAGAAATCCAATACACGGCCTAAAAACTAGCAAGTTGACAAAGAAGCTATTCTCCCATCTTCCTTGGCCACCAAAGAGGACAAGGTAGAGAACAACCGTACAAACCTAAGAGGAAGAGAACAACAAGAAGCAGATCTCGTGGGAGAAAACCTCAATGCATCTCATCTCCTAATCGGGCAAAAGAACCAGAATAGATGTCTTCCATTTATAAGGATGACTTTAAAGATATTGGGGGCTATCCCATCTAGGAACCCCGATAGACAACAGGAGAGATAGAACATCAGGAAATTCCCTCTGCCAGAGAGTTTGTGTCAGGGGGCAAGACTACTGATGATTGGGTGCATTTAGCCAATATATTACCTATGATGCAAGATTAAGGCCTGATACAGCCTTTCAGCCATCCTTCACACGTCCCTACTGAGGAAAGAATTGTACCAAAGAGTTCCATCGACCGAGATACTACTCCTACTGGGCCCAGACTAATTCGATAATTAAGGAGACCAATGAATGTCCAACGTCATGCCTCCCAACGTCAAATGTATAATGTTTGCACCAAGATTTGGTGAGAGCTGATGGTCTTGTAGGACTGTGGAGCGACTATGGAATATTTGGTCATCATCATGAACGAGTATAACTTAGAGGGTCACTTCCTGGATTATGTCTTTAGAAGAGTAACTAGTATTGCAAGGGAGACTCAAGCATATATTCCCCTCGGCTAGAACATTTCTTCATTAACTCGCGATTCACTTCCTAGTTTTATAGAAAGTATCAGGAAGGAATTGGCGGCCACCAGAAGGATCCTACCCTTTGTTACATCTAAGTCTACTCATGGGACCATGGAGAAATGCTTGGGATAAGATGAGGTGTTTTGTTTTATAGTAGAGTGTTCACTTGTCACTGATCAGCCTGTCCATTTTAGCGATGAGCCCAGCAATGAAGAAGAAGCGGTGGCTTAGATCTGGTAAGCCCTAGCTGCATCACGTGAGATGGCCAGGGAAGAACCATATGTCCCTTTTAAAGGGAAAAGTGTGGTCGAGGATGTTGAGCCCCCAAGTGTCACCAATATGGGTCCCTCTTTGAGCATTCAAGAAACTGGTGGGTCTTCCACGCCTTTCGAGTAAGAGCCATGGACTCCTCCTTCTCCAACCCCTGCTGGGGCGCATGTCCAAGTATACTTGTGACTTTAATATTTTTACTACCTTAACATTCTGTCATTCTTACAATTAGTTGCTAGCAGATCTCTATTGACAAATTGGCGGAGCTGACCCCCCCTAAAATGTAGAGATTGACCATCGATGAAAACCTCCCTTAGGTAGTCGGGATAGCAGAGTGTCATGTCCTCGAGGTAAACTTTTTGGCCACACAGACAGACGAGGTTCATCACATCATGTCCCTTGAGGAACAACAAGACTTAGTCACATCTGTGCTGAATTATAAAGACACTGATGTGAACTCCTCATAGGATCCTGGGGCTTTTATAGGCCTTTCCATGCCATCTGATAGCTTACGGGACGTGGTCATGAAAGAATTGGTAGATTACAAGAGTTTTGATAGAGATGACCAGGGATGGACTAAGGGTCTCAGGGAAGGAGTTTTGTTGGCTAATGAATCTAGCAAGAGTCCTGCGATAAGTGACCAAGTTACCTAGGGTACTGCTGATAATACGCCCTCTGGTCCTACTGACATGAGGCTGTATGAGGCGCATACCTTCCTGAAGCCTATGAGTCCTAGGATAAGGCAATCGGCATGATCAATGAATCCACCTCCCTTCCTACTAAAGATGCTCTCGCTATTCCTTTGACCTCAACTACTAAGGGAGATAACATTATAAAGCACTAGTTGCAAAGATGTCTGAAGAAGAAAACCTGTTCCAGGGGGAGTCAGCAGTAGAAGAGGCTAGTCCTCATTACGAGATATCCTTTGAGAAAGGTACGTGCACTATTCCCTTCCATATTATTCATGTCATTCATACATGTCTCCCCACATACTGAACTCTTTTATGTTTTAATGTAGCTGTTGAGGGAGCCCTTCCTGTGAGGCAGAATGTTATTAGAGTTCCCATGATGAGTCATCGTAAACTTTCATCTTTATTATGGGACACTTTTCCATATGCCCTTGCTAATGCTTTTCTTGTTGTTCTTGCCCAAATGAAATCGTGAGCACAACTAGTGCACTCAAGCTTTCTTCCAAGATTGCCTTAGTACGCATGATCCATCAAGAACTACTTGCACATATGGCAACCCTAACACTCTTGTCGCCCGACCTTGCAAGTACCCAAGATGAAGTATTGGAAGCCTTGACTGAAGATGTAGAAATCCATATTCATAATTATGGGTTTCGACAAGGGGTAGAGATGTACTTTATGTCCCTGATAAAGTGATCGGCATTGATATTAGAGCTTGCAAGTATCGAGAGTAATACTGAAGTTCAGGCTAATTTAGATGCTACCGAGGCCGAGAAGAGGACTTTGATGGGGAAGCTGGACCAAGTTTGTGAGTCAGTGACCAGCATTGACAATGCCTTGGCCAGTGCCCAAGAGGAACTGGCAAAGGTGCAGGTCTGGATTGAGGCTCTCAAGGCCACTCAGGAAGTGAGAACGGTGGTAGGAAGCACTCTTGAGTTAGAGATTTCTGCCATCTCTTCCAACATAGATCATCTTCAAGAAGAGTTCATAAGATGAGGTGATCAAATCCGATCTTCCTTGTCCAAAAGAGGGTTTATGTCAATGTCTGGTTTCTTCTTTCCCAAAATGATGTAATGGAGAGAATGGAAGAACTTTTAATGAAATAAAAGACCCTATTTTGTCCTTTATCATTTTGTTTTTCTTAACACTGTGAAGGTCAAGTAAGATTAACTATGTGAGAGTTAAGTGTGACTGACATTATAAGAGTCATGCTTACTTAACATTATGAAGGTTGGGTTTAGTGGGCATTACGAGGGTTACATGTTGTTTGACTTTATTAGAGTCAGATTTATTAGACGTTATGAGAGTCAGGTATTATTTGACTTTATAAGATTTGGATATAGCAAACACTATGAGATTCATATGTTGCCTGACTTTTTGAGAGTCAACTCGGGTCAACTTTTAAAGGTCAAGTGCGATTGTTCTTTGGCATTATGAGAGTCAAAGGCCAAGGGTCATAGTGATGTGTGCCTTTTCGGGTATAATACCCTTGCCAACAAACATCATGACAACATATATGTATATCCCTGATGCAGTGTTGATGCGGTCCTTGATAATATCGGACAGCCACTTTAGATGATTGCAACAGAATGAATCCATCATTTTATTTTCTTTCCCAAGACTCCCTTCTCTAAAAGGTTGCGGCTATTCGTGTTTATAAATAAAGGGGCTGCTCTTGTGGCCCTTCTCATTCCATCGGCTTTTGCAAATACTTCTATTTGATGTTGTAGGCATGACTCCCAAAAGGAAAGTTGCTAATGTTTCAAAGGTTAGAGAACCATCTAGATCGCGTATGAAGCGAGATGAGTCCTTAACTGAGGGGGAGGGTGCCGGGCCTTTATTTGACCGCAGTACTCTTAAAGCCCTCTTCTTACTTTATGGTCCATTTCTCTGGTTCTTACAACCTGATGCCATTGGTTTCTTTTACAGATGTAGTGCAGATACCCACCACTGGGGAGGTGGAGGCTGGAGTTTCTGAGACTCGTCGTGAGTATGATGCGCTAATTAGGCATTTGGTTGGCTTATCTGCTAAGGAAACAGACCTCCCTTTCTTCTGTCAAGAGATTTTAGATGCATTAGATTGCATCTACAATTCTAAGTTTAGGGGCATGGTAATATGTCTCCTTGATACTTTGTCTAAACTTTATGAGGCAAAAGACATCAAGGTATTGAAAGGACTGGAGCATGATGTTCATGTGTGCCTTCAAAAGGAAGAGATTAGGATGGCCAACCTAACTTCCCAACAGACCTGGGTACTGACGGAGATAGGGCCACTGGTGTGGGATGCCGATGAGTTAATGGTGCAGATAGAAACGTTGAAGGAACGCTTTAACAAAGTTATGAATTTCCATGAAACTCGTAAGAGGTTCGTTGATTATGTGGGCAATTTTATTCACCGATCCATTTATATGGTAGACCGTTGTAGGGGTGAATTAATGAGTTGAGAGATAGATCGACATGATGGAGTCTATAGGGAAATGATTCGTAACCTCAACGTGGCACAATCGATGTCAGTGCTGTGAATGATCCCCTGGAAGTGAATACTAAGGGGTTTCCTTCATTGCGTGCCAAACTCCTAGGTTTCAGTAGCCATGACCCAGGGAGAGGTTGAGAGTAGTGTAGGGAGTAGGGCGGAGTGCCCTTTATTGTATTCTTTTTGTTGTAGCAGCCATTTAATAAAATTTATAAATCTATGAAATTTTACCAAATTTATGCATCTTCAGTCTCCGGAGTTTAATACATGTGTCATTTCAGGCATATGTCTTCCTTCCCCCTTTGAGAATTATATCATGTAGTATTTTGACAGAATGATATAGTTCTCAAAAAGAGATTGTGGGGGGGTGCAGATGGGGCTATGCTTGCCCTATAATGGCAAGCTGCCTACGTACCCTTAAATAGGATCAAGCTCAGCTGTAGTTCGATTATGAGATTTTGGGTATTTTGTCCATTTTTGCCCCTAATGGTTGCCCATTAGAACTGGGGTTCGCTTAATTTTTGCATTGCATTGCCATTACTAATTTTCAATGTAATCAACAAGGATTTAATCTTACCGTGAGTGGATTCTTTTACTAGTGGTACCAAATGTGAGTTTTGCCACGCCCTTTCCACCACGCATGATGCATATATTTTCCCTTTTTGCCCTTAGGATCTCTTAACCTGAGTCTGCGGGCTGCCTTTTCCATATCTCATTACCATTGCTAGCTTTTAATGAGATCGGCTTTTTTTAAGGATGGATGAGGTTGCATCTGGAGAGAATGGATGCCCAGACTGCCTATATACCTATACATGACAAGATCAAACCAACGTAGTTCTTTCAAAGTCATCATGACCTTTCTCAAGGGTAATATTTCTTCAGGAATCTTCCATTGGTGATGGGGAGGATTTGATTGCCTTCTACATCCCGAAGTAGGTATGCGCCATTTGGATAAGCTTTTTCGATGGCATATGGGCCATCCCATTTAGAGGTGAATTTTCCTTCTTTCTTTCTTATGTGATCAAGTGGGGATCGTGCAAGGAGTACCAATTCACCTTTGGCAAATGAGCAAAGCTTGACTGTCTTGTTGTAGGCCCTAGCCATGAGAGCTTGATATAATTGCAATTGTTGTGTGGCAAGCCTAGATTCATCAAGGGTCTCTAGTTCTGAAAGGCAGATTCTTGCGACTTCAGTCTCTGTTAGGCTATCTTGTATTGCCACCCTTAGGGATGAGACCAAGACTTCAACTGGTAAGACTGCCTCTACACATAATACCAAAGAGTATGGGGTTACTTGTGTAGGTGTACAAAAGGTAATGCGGTATGCCCAAAGTGCTTCCGGCAAACACCCATGCTAGTTCTTTTTGTGCCTAGTACAATCAGGAATACCGAACCGGTATATGAGGTGAGTTTTAACGAACCAAATGATATCAGAGGCCTTGACGTCTCTTAAGGCTATAGCCTTTGCCCACTTAGAGAAGTAATTTGTTGCAACCAAAATATAACGATCCCCTTTGGTAGAAGTCTGGGTGATGGGTCCTACAATGTCCATTCCCCATTTGGAGAAAGGCCATGAGCAAGATGTGGTGTGCAGAGGTTCGGCCGACACATGGCCATAATGACTATGCAGTTGGCAAACGCGACATCTTTTTGCATAGTCGATACAATCAACCACCATCATTGGCCAATAGTATCCCAGCCGCTTTAACTGGTGTTGAAGCTTAGGACCGCTCTGGTGCCATCCACACACACTGACATGCACTTCAGTCATCACCGTGGTGGCCTCTTCGATTGATAGACAAAGTAATAATATGCCATCGAGTGATCTCCTATATAATTGATTACCCTATAAGGTAAATTGAATGGCTTGTCATCTTATTTCAGTGCACTTCATAGGGTTTGGAGGCTCCCTTCAATCCATGAGGTGATGGATGAAAGGCTTGCGCTAGTCTTCTTCCTCCGTGGTTGGCTTGCCATTAACACTCTGTGTGTCCTAGCTGTGTAGATTGGTGTTGTAAACAAGTGAAGTAGTTTCTTCGCTGGACGAGGCCAACGGGGGCACAACTTGTCTTTCCCTAATGTGAATGACGAGATAATCATCTTTTAGATGTGTGAGTGTTGTTTCCAAACTTGCCAATGTGTCAGCTCATCCGTTATAGTCTCTTCTTACTTGTTGTATTTGCAAACACTGGAATAACTTTGACAAGTCTTTAGCCCTTTCGAAATAGGGCGTGAGACTTAGCTTTTTGATATAGTAGATGCCATTCATTTGGAAAATAACGAGCTCTGAATCCTCGTAAATTATAAGGTCATCTATGGGAATTTCCAGGGCCAGTTCGAGGCCTGTAATCAGTGCTTCATACTCAGTTTCATTGTTCGAATGGCCCTCTGTTAGTGTGAGTGAATGCATGATGACACCATTGTCTAGGGTGACAAAAATGATGCCAACTCCTGAAGACTTGTCTATGTTATCTCCTGAAGCAACAAAAAAAACCTCTGGATGTACCATCAAAGAACATTTTCCAATCTTTTTTAACCTGTACTTGCATGACATTTTCATCCAGTAGCTCCATTTGAAGTGGGGAATCATCAGGTACTGGGTGTGCAGTTGGGAATCTGCTAGTGCCTACCCTTTAACTGCTCATTGTGGCATGCAGTGGATGTCAAACTTTGAGAGGACAGTCCACCTTGTGATGTGCCCTTATACTGAGGGGCGACTCATAATATATTTTGATGGGTCGGCTTGCGATATAAGGTGGACTGTTGTAACGAGGAGATAATTTCTCAATTCTTGTAATGTAAAGACCAAAGCTAAACAAAGTTTTTCTATGGCTGAGTAGTTTAACTTAGCACCAACCATTGTTATGCTGAGGTAATATAAAGCATGTTCCTTGCCTTCCTCATTGTGTTGGGCTAACAGTGCCCCAAGAGATGATTCCATGGCTGCCACGTACAAAAGTAACGACTTGCCAATAGCCGGGCTCATGAGTACCGGTGGATTTAGCAGGTATTGTTTGATACTGTTGAAAGCATTTTGACAAGATTGGTCCCAGACAAATAGAACTCCTTTCTTCATTAGGCGAGAAAAGGGTTGGCAACGTCCTGATAGATTTGAAATGAACCGTCGAATGTAGGCAAGTCTCCCCTGTAATTCCTTGAGTACAGAGATGTTTTGTGGTTTGGGCATCTCGATTATTGTTGTAATATTCTTAAGATCGATCTCAATTCCTCTATGCCAAACAATGAACCCAAGAAACTGCCCTGATGATACGCCAAATGCACATTTGAGAGAGTTCATTTTCAAATTATATCAGTGAAGGCATTGGAAGACTCAGTCTAAATCAACAATGTGATGTTGCTTGAGCTTTGTCTTCACAACCAAATCATCGACATAGCATTTGACTGCATCATGTAACAAGTCTTCAAATATGTAGGCAATTGCCCTTTGATAAGAGGCACTGACATTCTTTAAACCAAAGGGCATGACTCTATAGCAAAATATGTCAATCGGCATATGGAATGTCGTGGCTTGTTCATCTTCTGGAGCCATTTGGATCTGGTTGTATCCTGAATAACCATCCATGAAAGAGAGCTTCGTACCCTATGGTGGCATCTACCAATAATTCTATGAGTGGTAGAGGGAATTCATCCTTTGGGCATGCACTATTAAGGTCCCTATATTTAATGCACACCCTAATTTGGCTGTTCTTTTTCTGTACAAGTATGATGTTGGTGAGCCATTTGGGGTATCGAACTTCACGGATGAACCTAGCCTTAAGCAACTTTTTCACTTCTCTTCCTATTTTATTAGTAATATCATGTCTAGATTTGCGTTGGATCAATTGAGAGTCGGTGGACTACCACATTGGGGTCTAATCCTAGCATTTCAAAATAATTCTAGGCAAACACATCTTAGTTTTGCCTTAAGAATTCCAAATATTGTATTTGTTCTTGTAGAGAGAGGCGTGCGCTAATGAAAGTAGGGCGAAAGTCATCCTCTGTTCCTAGGTTTACCTCGATTAGATCATCCACCATTGCTTGGCCCCCATCTTCAAGTTTTGGGGGCACTGACATCACTGAATCCATGACAAAGTCGTCCGAAGACGACTTCTTTTCTACGAACAAGCACTCAAAGGGGGCATCTTCGAACAGATCTACTCCAGATGCTATGATGGCATGTGATGATACTTTTAGTTTGGTGGGTCTCCTGCCCAGCCCTCTTGTATCGTCCTTATTCTTGGAATGGAGGACTAGTTGTTTGAAATGCTAGGTTAAAACTTTCTTACCCTTGTAAGAGTTCTTCCATTTTCCCTACTGATCGAAGCTAGAGTTTTGAAGCAGCTGCACAGCCAACCTTGTATGTGGAAACAAACCAACCAGGTCCTTTAGTTCTCGCTCTGGGGTAGACCCTGAACTATTGGGAGGTTGGGTATGGCTTTTCAGGAAAAAAGATGAAGGATGTCCAATAAGGGTTGACACGTATTCCTAAAAATTGTGCTAGAGGGAGGACAAGGTGCTGCACTACTGACTCAGGTAGTAATGGTGAGAAGCCTTTAGTAGTCGTGGCGCCATGCTTTACTTTGAGCTTCCTTGGCTTAGTACCGCCTTCTTTATCTTTTGTTGATGTTTTTAGGGGATCAGACTTTTGATAATATGTGGCATCGGCGAAGTAGGACTCTGCCACTTAGAAGGGATTGTTATAAGCTATTATGGTACCCTAAGTGTCTTACGAGGGATACTTGATGCATTGATGATACGTTGATGGAACCACTTGGAACTTGTGCATCCATGGTCTGTCTATGGGAACATTATAAGCAGTATCAGTATCAATCACATAAAAGGATGTCAAATCCTCAATGTAACCAAACTTTGTCCTTAGCCTAATGGAACCAAGTGGGTGCTACTCATTTTGATTGAACCCTTGGATGACGAGTGTGCTGGGTTGAAGTTGAGATAAGTTTATTCCCAAATAATCCAATGTTTTCGCCAGAAGTATGTTGATTACTGAACCGACATCGATCATTAATCTTTACATAGGTTAATTGTTGATAGATCCTGTGATGAATAAGGGCCGATTATGGCCAAGATCATCAGAATACTGATCAATATCTTCAAAGGTGACCGTGGGCATACATAGTCCCTCTCTTGTTGTAGTCTACCAAGAAGCCTTGGCAATCTCATCATTTGTAGCAAACTCATCTAGGTGAGTTAAGGCATAAATCATAGATGCCCTAAGCTCTAGTGACATGTGGAGAGCATCATAAACCATCAATAATGATGGGATCTTCTTAAGGTGTGTCATCACGTCATATGGAACGGGGTTATCTGTCCTTTTGATGGCCTTAGTATGCTCAGCTTCCATGGACACCTTCTTCATTGCGTCGGCTTGTTGATTAGCTATGGGTCCTCATGGTGGGATCTACTTTCTGGACCTTAATTTGACTTGATTAACGTGCCTAGGATGTGGTTGGCACCCCTCTACCGAGGTGCTGATTTTAAGCTTCATAACATTGCAAGTCTCTATTTGTGGGTTGTCGGACATTTCATTCTCAGAGAGGTCTTAAGAGGCAGAAGTGAAGCTAGATTCATCATCGCTAGATTTGTCTGAGTCAGTGACTAAAGGTGGCAGGTCTTGAATGTCTAAATCACAGTGCTTAGCCTACCATAGATTCGAAACATCATGGTCTTTGTTGACTGAAGTCGAGGAGTCACTGGCATCCATATCAATATCCCACTGGTCTTGGGGTAAGAACCGCACCACGCTTTGTATATACTAGGGGTCGTGTTTATATGCCCTTTGCCAGCAATAGAAGCAATCGATGAGCATTGGCCATGAAGAGGCATAGCATGATGGTAATGTCAAGTACCAATCAAAAGCCTGTGAGTTCAAAGACACTGGGAAAAGCTTAACCAATAAATCGTGGGCTGTTAACACCCAAATTTTGACTCGGGTCATGTGATGGTATGAGGTTAGCATAACAGTTATTAAATGGCAGAATCTTAAGCACCCTTAGCTTAGGAAGAGTCAATTTGAACTCTAGAAGGTTAAGCACTCCCAAAGAGGTCTTTTCAAATGTCCTAGTCACAAGTGAACCAGTCAAAGAACCATATTACAGCCCCAAAAGGCACCATTTCTGGACAAACCCTAATATATTTCAAAAGCATCAACAGGACTTTGAGGGTCCACATTTCATAACACCATTCATGTCACCAGAATGTTTTTCACCTCTTGTAAGCCTTTTTTTCATTAAAAGCATCATAGTTAAAAAATTACCATCTTACCCATCTACCTTCAAAAGCTCAATACTCACTATTTGTCATCCAGATCACTGAATTTTTCAGCCTACATAAGCCTTCTTGTCATGAAGCATCACAAGCAAAGAATTCATATTTTCACCTTTTTTGACCCTTGGGTGAAAAATTACCATTTTACCCTTTCTACTAAAAAACTACCCATGGACCCTCAAAGGATCCCTAGAGC